>PVJD01001198.1:0-74250 GCA_004026545.1 Mormoops blainvillei
TCTCTCTCTCTCCTCCCTGCCACCAAAATTGTTCTGGTGTAGAAAAGCCATTCTCTTCCAAATGGCTTACTGGTTGGGATTACAAATAAGTTGGCTCAACGTATGCTCCCTTTATGAGCCACTACTGAGCGAGAGCATTTAATTCTGATTGTCCAGTTCAATTAAAATTCCATTTATCCCAGCTTGATTTTCAAAGGGCAGTCTTCCCCAGCAGACTGGTTCGGGGTCACATTTACTACCTTAAGGTGTTTCCAGTGGGGTCCTTGGCCCTGCAGGGGTGACGAAAGGGCTTGGTCTGGCGGGAGGTAGCTTGTGGTCTTCATCCAGCTGCAGAGACTGAGAAGGGCCTTTTGAGGCCGAGGCACCCCACGCCCTCCCCCTCAGTGACTCCAGCTCTCTTGAGGTCAAACTCTTTCTTTCCATTTCAGCTGGGCAAATTGTTGACTGTAGTCTAAGCATTTGGTTCTATTCACGTGTAAATCTTTACTCAGCACCCAGATGGCAATGTGGCATGTAGCACTTAACACAAGGTTTGGGGGGGCCCAGCAAGAGAGCAGGTATGTGTTGGGTTTTGGAGAATGTTTCAGAAAAATTATTATGAAAGAACTTTGGCCATGACTTTATATCACCTCCACGTTGGCGATCTTACCAGCTCACTTTGAAGGGAATTCGGATCTGTCTGGACATTGCTGAAGGTCTTTAAAATGAGGTTATAGGTGGTCGTTCTAATGTATTGCTCGTTTAAGCACAATAGAGCTGATTTCTTAGAAAGACTGCCGGGTCTATTTGAATAAAATATTGGCCAGGGTATTGTTCCCTAGCAAGTCGGTCTTTAGTGGTCTTAGGAATCCTTCCCTGTGTTTGGTGTCAGGTGTCCCTCCGGGGTATCCTGTGGCCCTCTGTTAGAAGCAAGGGAATGAGGAGGCAGAGAATGGGCTGCTCAGCTCTCCCGTGACAGGAGGAGTGACAGGAGGGGAGACCCGAATGCTGCCCGCTGCCCTGGGGGAGCCCGGCCATCCTACCACCTGACCTGCCGGCCCGTGTGGAGGCGGCCGCGCTTCAGCAGGCTGGCGCTAACGAAGAAAGTGATTCCCCAGAATTCCTGGTGGACCAGACTGCGTAATGTTCAGGTTCATTCCTATTTCCTTTTATAAAAAATTGAGATATAACTCTCATTCAGTGGATTTTATATATTTGAAAAGTTGTACAACCATCGGCACTATTTAATTCTAGAATGTTTTCATCACCCCCTAAAGAAACCCTGTACCTCGTTAGTAATCACTGTGTTCTCCCTTCCCCCCAGCTCCTAGAAACCACTAATCTGTTTTCTGTCTATGGATTTGCCTGTTCTGGACATTTCATATAAATGGAAGGAAGCAATAAGTGACCTTTTGTGTCTGGCTTCTTTCACTTAGCATAGTGTTTTTGAGGTTCATCTGTGTTGTAGAATCTGTCATACTCCATTTCTTTTTATGGCTGAATCATCCTTGTCTTTCCTTTGTATTCTCTTTCGTCAGTCTTTATTACATAGGCGGTTTGCCCCAGGCTCTGGAACCGTTTCCCAGGTCTTGAGGTCGAGACTGAGGCTCTGCTGGCCGTGCACATCTGCTGCTGTTTTCACCCAGGCCTTAGGTAGGGGTGGCGGTGGTCTCCCATCCACCCTCCCCCTCCAGCATCCTAGTTTTCTCTGTGCCTCTGCTCATAGTCTCTCCTACCTCCGTCCCCATCCTTATGTCTTTATCTGTCAAATACGTGAGTATCAGGTGAAGTGAGTAAGGAACATAAAGGTTCATCAGATAGGGCTCATCCTCTGAAGGAGCTTAGAGTCCAGTGGGAGGGGAAGATATACACAGATGACCAAAATGCAAGGAGAAAATGGGACGTGCCGTGAGAAGGTAGAAATGGTGAAGCGTGAGAAGTGTCATGAGGGTGCCCAGCTATAGCTGCTTGCCCGGAGCCTCACAGGTAGGCAGGGTCTCAGGGGGCCGTCTAGATTCGGAAACTTGGCTTTACCGAGGTACTTGGGGGTCATTCAGTCTGCAGGTCTGATCTGCATTGACTCATAAAGACCCAGATATAAATGAGGTTGCTGAAGGATTAGCTTACCGTGTGGTCTCGGTGGAAAAGTGAACACAAGACATAAACCAAAAGCTCACAAAAGAAGAAAAGCAAACAACCAGTGAACACACAATATGCAAAGACATGCAAGTAAAAACTTTTTTTTTTCACCTGTCAGATTGGACAGGATGGAAAAAAATTGTTGCCCAGGAGTCAGGGAAGTGGATGCTCTGTGCACCGTTGTTGGGAGTAAAATCGGACACAGCCATTTGGAGGCTCTTTTAGTGTTGTGAGACTGTTTCAGCGTGTGTGTGAGGGCGTGTTCCCTACCCATACAACGAGCAAACACCAGCAGGGTTGTCCAAGAATTCAACTCAATTCTGACACTACCTACCCAGAGACAGCATCCGATTCCACAGGTTAAGGGCTCAGTCAGTATTCTTCCCTACCACCCACCCCACCCCTTCACTTCAGACACCAGCCTCAAGCCCAGGTTGTCTACCTGTGCTTCTGACCAACCAGTTACAGATTGAAGGTTCCAAGGACCCCCACCAATTGTGAGTTCGGGTTGTTACCTGTACTTCTGACCAACTGGCTGTAAATCAGTTTCCCATGATTCCCTCCTCAAGGGGTTCAATTAATTTGCTGGAGCAGCTCACTAAACTCAGAGAAACATGTTACTAGATCACGGGTTTACTGTAAAAGGACTTAGCTCAGGAACAGCCAGATGCAGAGCTGTATGGGACAAGGTATGTGGGAAGGGGCACAGAGCAGTCCGGTCCCCCCTGAGCATGCCACTCTCCCAGCACCTGCACGAATTCACCAACCTGGATGTCTCCAAACCGTGTGTCCCTTTGGGTTTCTACTGGAGGCTTCATTGCATAGGCATGACTGAGTAAATCATTGGGCGTTGGTAATTGATTCAACCTCAGCCTCTCTTCCTTCTCCCTCCACGGAAGTGGTGGGGATGAGTTGGGACATCAAGTTCCAACCCTTTGATCACATGGTTGGGTTTCCTGTAACAGGCCCCCATCCTTAGGTAGGGGTCCAAAAGCCACTCATTAACATAACAAGAGACATCTTTATGCTCTCATCACTTAGGAAATTCCAAGGGTTTTAGGAGCTCTGTGCTGGAAATGGGGATCCAGACCAAATATATATTTCTTATAAATCACAATATCACAGAGGTTAATTTGGCAACCATAAATTTTGATGATCCATTTCTTTGAATTTATGCCAAAACATTCAGAGTTTACAAATATTTACATAAAGTGATAGTCTTCACAGCAATATTTATAGTAGTGGTAAATTATAAACATATTAATGTATAGGAGAAAAGGATTTGTTAAATTATAGCTTGATGTGTATTGGAATAATCACAGCCATTAAAAACTGCTTTCAACAAATATTTAAAGATAGGTGAAAAGGCTAATGATCTGTTAAGTGTGAAAAAAGCAGGACTCAAAACTATGTATAGCATGATTACTACTTTAAAGAATATGCATATGTATAATGTGCAAGGAAAAAATTGGCACAAAATTGTCAAAATGTTGAAGCGGTTAGCCCTAGGTGGTGATATTGAATATTTGTAGTAATTTACTTATTCTGTTTTCCTCCAGTTTTGTTTTATTTATTTATTTATTTATTTATTTATTTATTTATAATCCTTACCCAAAGACCTTTTTTTTTCATTGCTTTTTAGAGGGAGAGGAAGGGTGAGAGGGAACCAATCGATGCAAGGGACATGCATCTGTTGATTGCCTACGGTACCCGCCCTTATCCAGGATCTCTAAGTGTCTGGACCAGGTGATCAGTCTGCAACTTAGATATGTGCTCCAACCCGGAATCTAACCTGCACCCCTTTGGCCTTGGGAATACATGCCAACCAACTGATTCACACTGACTGGGGCCCTCCAATTTTAAAAAAAGTTATTTTAGCTCTGGCTGGTGTGGCTCAGTTTGTTGGAGCATTTTCTGGTAAACCAAAGGGCCTCAGGTTTGATTCCCAGTCAGGACACATACCTAGGTTTTGGGTTTGGTCCCTGGTCAGGGTGCAAACCAGAGGCAACCAGTCTATGTTTCTCTCTCACATCAGTGTTTCCCTCCCTGTTTCCCTCCTTCCCTTCCCCTCTCTCTAAAATCAGTAAGCATGTCCTCAGGTTAGGATAAAAAAAAGCTACTTTTATTAAAGTTATTCGGGCAGATGGCTTAAAGAGTCAACAATTTTATAAGATCCTATTATGAAGAAACAAAAGACCCCTCTCCATTTCCCCTACAGTAAAGCCATTTCTCACTCCGCTGAGGCAACCACTTTCAATTCTTAGCTGTTTATTTTGGTAAAAAAATATCCTTTATTGACTTTAAACCATGCATGGTGGGGTTTCACCACTCTTTCACAAGTACTTTCTACTTCCTGTCCACTCTTTCCCCGTAGCTATATATATATATTTTCCCCTCTCTATTGCCATTTGCTTTTTAAAAAAAAATTACCCTTTCTATGGGACCCAACACATCGACATTCTATCAGTTACTGAGATATCCTTCATGAGCCAGATCTGCTCTACGGGGGCTGGTTACCTCCAGGATGACAGCTGTCATCCTGGGATTTCCCTTCCTTACTGAATCCCCTAAGGCTCTCTCCCTCATGTGAGAGTCCTGTTTTGGACATTTTTATGTCTTCTTGGTTTATTCCTTCATTTTGGTGGAGCATATGTTTTATTAATTTCCTGAGAAAAGGTGTATTGTAGGCCAAACTTTTTAGCACTTACTTTGTTTGAAAATGTTTTTATTTCCATGATACCTCATTAACAGTTTGAAAATAGATCAGAAATCACTGTTTTCCTTCAGAACTTTGAAGAAAAAAGTCTCCATTGTCTTCTGGCTTCAGTTTCCACTGTGACAAGGTCTGGCGTCACTCTGATCCTTGACTCGTTGTCAGGAACCAGGCTGTCCTTACTCTAGAAACCCGGGACCTGCCGTTTCACACTCCTGGAATTCCACGGTCATGGACGCTGGGGTAGCTTGCTGGCTGTTGTGTGCCCTGTCCCTCTAGAAACTCATGTCCTTCCGTTCTGAGAAGTTTTCTTGGCTTATTTCTTTGATTTCTTCACTTCCAGTTAATCTCTTCTATTACACTAAAACTCAAAGTATTTAGATGTTGCAATTCTTGGGATAGTTCTCTAATTTCCTTATACGTGGTGGGCAAAAGTAGATTTACAGTTGTTCATATGGAAAATAATAGAATAATAAATAAATAATACAAGAATAAACTCTGTTTCATGAACTCACAAGTGTAAACCTACACTTGCACTTTTATTTGCTCTCCCTGTGTCTTTTTGCTCTATTTTGGGGAGAATTCCTCAGTTTTATCATCTACCCATTCTATTTTTTTTTTAGTGTGATTCTATTTTTAATTTTCAAAAGGCATTTTCTGTTGTCAGATGTTTCTTTCTTTTTTTCTTTAGCACCTTCTCAGTTTGGCTTGCTTCTTGATTGAATGTCTTCTCAAATTTCTCTGAAGATATTATGACAGTTTTTTGAAGTTTATGTTTCCCTGTGTAGTCTCTCATTTTGATTTCTGTCTTTCATGGCGGTTCCTTGAGTGTTTACTCATATTTATGAGAGCATCACTGGAGCATGTGGGAGGCTTGGTGTATGAGCAGGGCTGGCTGACTCAGACCTTGACCGTAGGTGGTGGCTTCTCAGCCTGAGCACTGATGATATTTTGGGCTGGATAACTCTTTGTTGTGGAGGTGGTCCTGCGCATTGTAGGATGTTTAGTAGCATCCCTGACCTCTTCCCACTCCATGTCTGTTGCAGCCCCACCCCAGTCATGACAAAAATATCCCCAGACATTGCCAAATGTTCCTGTGGTCAACGTCACCCCTCACGCCCTCGGCTGAGAACCACTGCTGTAGGGTGATCTGTCTGGGCCTCGCATTGGGGAAACTGTAATGTCAGACTTTGGTCTTCACTCTTGGGCTGGTTATATTCCCCAGAAAAGAATCTTCCACTCTCCTACCTGGGATGTTCCTGCTGGGCTGCTGGTGCTTTAGGAGGTGACCGGAGGAGGCAGGGCAGGGGTCTCAGTTTTCAGTGTGTACCCTGGCCTTGTGTGTTTGGTGTGTTAGCTGGGCCTGATGTCCTCCCATAAATATCCTCTGCCTTTCATCAGGGCTGGGGAGAATGTTCACCATGATAGAGAAAGGGATCTGGGATTAAACTGTGTGCTGTCAGTCCACCTCTTGCGGCTCCACCCTCAGTACAGTTACAGAACACACTGCTCCAATTCCTATACCTTTGGGGGTTCTGTTGTGCAGAAAGAGGTCCTTCTTTGCTGGCCCAGGATTTTGTTCCCTGGGTCTGCTAAGTCACTTCCAGCTTGGTCTTTTGCATTCTAGCTTCTAAAATCGCGTTGCTGTTGTCTCCTTTCTTGTTTGCTTTGTCCTTGTGACTTCATGCCTTTTTTTTAAATTACTGTACCTGTTAGGGAATATTGGAGACATCAGAGGTAAGTGCATGTATTCAGTCAGCTGAGATTTAACTGAAGTCTTTCCCATTTTTTAAATAATTAGAAACCACAGATATGAAAAACAAAGTTACGGTGACGGATATTCTTCCCAGCGCCTGCGGTCCTTTGTGCCTTTCCTTAGCATCTGGGTACCTCAAAAAAAAAAAAAATGCATCCATAAGACGCTTGTTTGGGATTGAGGCTTTGCAGCAAAAGGGATTAGAAGTCTTAGAGGGGATTTATATTTCTTCTGGGCCCTGAGACTACTTGATAAACTTTCCGTTTCACGAGAGGATGGCTTTCTAGAGACCAGGATTGTGTGCCTGCCAGGCCCAGCACCTTACCATGGGGCAGAGCTGGGTCGACACTAATATTCTAATTACGCAATTCCTCCTTTGCTAGACTCTGTGTAGAGGCTGTATAGACCATGACTTTTTAGTTCATATTTTTAAGACAGACCAAAATGTACTCTGTTAGGTTACAGCTTGCTTTAGTTACACTGTAGTTGCCTTGATTGATTTGGATGTTTTCATCTGAGATGTCTCAGTCATCTCAGTATGACTCACACTACAGATGACTAATAACTATTATGGTTTGATTTTCATTAATTTAATTCTCAAAAGGTAGCCTTATGTCAAATTATTAGGCTCTCCTACTATAGCTCTCCTGTACCCATTAACTGTGCCTACAGGCATCAGTGACGTTGGGAGGCTAGAAGGAGCACTTTCAGCCCTGGCGGTGGTGGGGGAGGGTCTGGACAGTTTTCCTGGGTAAAGAGATGGCATGTGTGTTTGGGTTCCGGATGGGGAGGGGCGGCAGGTCGGACAAGGTATTTCATGCAACCTTTTCTAGTCCTCAAAGGTGGACTAGAATTCCTGTGGCATCTAGCAGAAGTGTCTCCTGTCATTAATTCCGTGCCTACATTTGAGGCCTTCTCCGGACCTCTTTATCCCACTTAATCCTAATGGGAACCTTTTGAGGTAGGAGATATTATCCTACCCTTTCCCCTCCAGTTTTTTTTTTTTTTTAATGGGCAAGAAGACAGACTCGGAGATACTGAGATGCAGGTTACATGCACCGCCACAAGAGGCAACACTGGACCTCCGACCAGGCCCTCTGGCTCCAGATCTAGAATTCATCATTCTAGTGACTGCCTCCTGCTGCCATGATTTTACCAGGTTTCTTATGGAAGCCAGTTGCTCTCTGAAGGGAGCTGTGTGCCGTTTGGTTTTCCAGGCAGCACGAAACACAGGCTCAATAAAGGAGCTGACATGACCACAGGACTCCCTTCAGTGGGTAACACAGGGCAGGGCTAAGAGCTAGAGCCTTGCAGGTTCCTGTGCAGTGTGACCAGATCATAGGATCCACACCTCAGAGTTTGAAAATGACTTCTCCTCTCCTCCTGACCCGTCCACCTGCTCCAGTGATAACTTTGCCACCATTTCACTTAGTGCCCTGGGCTTGCCTGCAGCCCACACTGTCCTGGGGGGCGGATGACAACACCTGTCCCAACTTCGCCTCCAAGGGTTTTATGAGGGTACAGAAAAGAGAACGGACGCTTGGAACCCCTGGAATGACCTTTATGAGGTACTTTTGCTATAAAATTTTGTTAGTGTCAGTTTTCTCATCTGCCTGTAATGTTGTTTCTCCTTGATTTTGTTGCCTGGCTCTCGGTTCACTTCATAAATGTCATGCTTCTCTAACCAGGCTCTTTACAGTGGGAAGTCCGCATCCTGGATAGGCTGAGCATGGAACACAGAGGGTGCCGATGCGGACGTGCGCCTAATTAACACGGCCAGCCGCTGAAAACTGCTTGTGGCTGCTGCAGCGTGAGCAAGCGAGGGCTCAGTGGCCACGTGACCGCCTGCGTGCATCTTGGCTGTTAAACTTCCTAGGTCTCATTAACCATCTTTTTGTTTGTTTGTTTTTCTTTTTAGCTATATTTGTTTAGTTATGTTCAGGTATTTTAATAAAATATCTGACTTCAGTCCTTGCCTGCCATACAAACATAAGCACTTACTAAGCCAGCAAAACTCTGTTTTTCACAAAGTCGATTTTACCCTCAGTCTTCATTTTCTGCTCATTTATTCCTCTGCCCCAAATCTGCTGAAACTAAATGGTGAAGGACAGCTACCGGGTGTGGTTATAAGCTAGCAGCCACCACATATGGTAAATGCCTTTCATACCTTAGCTCATTTAATCTTTCCAGCAGTGGAAGAGGAAGAAGAACGTCCATTAGTAATTCATTTTATAGATAAAGAAAACAGAAATGACAAAGCTAGTAAGCCTGTGATTCAAAGATTTAAAGGGCCTTTGTCCAAAACCTATGGTCTACTGCCTGGTTAAAACAAAGGGGCCAGGAGGGTCCTTCACTGGTTGTAAGGAGAACTATGTTCCTGCCTCGCTTCTGCCATCCTCTCCCTTGACTTTGGACAAGTGATTTAGCTTCTTCGAGCCTCAGTTTTTTCATCAGGAAAGTGGGAGCTGCACCATCTCATAGGCTGATGGTGGAGGTTCGATGGGATAGTTGGGGTTCGTGTGAAACAGGAGCAGGGTTCTCTCCTCGGAGCTGTGAAGTCAATAAGGCTATAGTATGTGATGCAGTTACTTGTTTTAGGCCTGAAGGAGCTCTGTGGGGAGCCCCCTGCAGTACAAGAGGGCCAGCTGGCGGGAAAAGATGAAGGAAGAAATGCACACTAGGCAGAAGGGGGTATAAAACATGCAAGAAGGGGGATAAGCCGAGCTCAAGTACTCAGCTATGGGGAAGCGTACCACGGGGATTAATGCAGGTCCCGAGGAGTCGATGTTTTGGGTTCTGGGGGCTTCCTGCAGGTGTTTCTGTTCTGTGCCGCACCTCTCTGAATTTCAAAGAAATCGCTGCTGTTCTCTGTGTGTGTTATGTGCATGTGTGTGTGAGTCCTTGCAAGATTCCAGCTTTGCACACTTGTGGACCTGCATTTTTCTTAGATTAAGGTGAAAGTCACACAACATAAAATTAATCATTTTAAAGTGTACAATTCAGAGGCATTTAGTACATTCACAATGTTGCACAGCCTCCACCTCGATCGAGTTCCAAAACGTTTTCATCACGCCGACAAAAGCTGTATGTTTTGACGGGCCTGTTCTGCGAAAGCGCATTTGTGAGCTACATTAGGTCACCCTCATTCTGCCTGCCTGCCGAGAAGCCTTCCTCATCCTCAGATGGACGTTTTTACTGCCTGTTTGGCCAAGGAGTGTGGTTTTAAGTATTCCAAATGGGTTTGTTAGCATGTTTTAACTCCTCCAAGCAGCTTGGCTGCCTCATCTGGGCATCAGGAAAACCAGCATTTCGGCTTAATCAGGGCGCAGTTCCTTTCTTCTCTTACTGCTTGGCCGCTTGCCTCCTTGGTATATTAAAAGGCCGATGAGAGACTTCAGTCTTCGTAAGCCTCTTCCCCAGCCTCAAAGACAGAGAAGGGCAGGTGTTAGTTCATAGTCAAGGAGAATGGTGTTACCTCTGGATTTGGCCCGTCCATTACTTACAGTTCCCTGTCGACTGTTCCCCTCCCCTGGCCCCACCCTTGCCCCTGCCGTGGGAAGCCCAGGCGACCTGCATTCACAATGCCTGAAAGTCCTCTGTAGCCTAAGTATTAGAAAGGGTGCGAGGGCTGCTCCCGTGGAAATGTGAGGCCTGGTTGTTACACATGCCTCCCTCTAAATAGCTAGTCCTGGGTAGTCTCTACTCCAGTGTGAGACAGGGACTACAGCAACGGCTGATGTAGAGGGGGTCCCTGAACAGTTTTTATGAGCTGCAGAGATGGGGTCCCGTGAATAGCAACTCTATGCTGAGCAATAGAAGGAGGGAGGAAGGAAGGGAGGGAGAGAGAGAGAGCGCGAGAGAGAGCAGAACAATGGCAGGAGAAAAGGGGTGAGGACCCACTTCAGATAATCAGAACTGATTGGACCTACTGGGGTCATGTGCTCATCTGAGAGCCAGTGACTTTGGCCAGGGGGTGGGGAATGGAACTCCATGATTGGACTAATCCTTCCAGGAATTCTTTCAGCTAAATGTGGAATCAGGATCCCCAGGGACATGTGTCTAGATGAAGGAGAAGTGGGTCCTGAATAAAGTCAGTTTTGAGAAGAAGGAAATAGGAGAAGGATGCTCATACCTAGGTAAAATACATGCCAAGACAATGAATTAATAAAAGGCACTGGTGAAAAATAGTGGCAGGAACTAAAATGCTGAAAGTGAAAGCAGAAAAGTTGGCATTCTGTATAGTCTGTCACTACCAGAACCATTACGTAGAGACAAGGATTGAATCTTTATGGACACTTTATTCAGATGCCAGTGATCTGAGAAGGTGGTGGGTTATGTATGCTAAAAACCGTCTTAACATTTCATCTCAAGCTAAAAACCGTCTTAACATTTCATCTTAAGAGGACCTTTTTATAAGGAGAAGAAAAGGGTAGGTAAGGGGTTTGGAAAAAGGTTAATCAGATAAGCGTTGCAGTCTGATAGTATTTCTTGATCTACTGATCAACAATTCTTTATCTGCTGCCCCTCCCTGGAGCCCTATGGCTCAAACACCATCTGAAACTCTTGCAGACCCCTGGGGAACAAAGGTTGAATTGCTCACCAGTAGATCTGGTATTTCAGTTCCTGGAACAGCAGTGTTCCACACGCATTAATCACTTCAGCCTATCAACTATAACTTCAGATTAACTCTTACGTTCCCCTATCAAAAATATCACCTAGTCTGAGGCTCTTCTCTTTAGAGCCCTCATTATGCAGGCAGGAGGGTTGAACCCATAGGTACACCACAGAATAGCCCTGATCACTGGAGGCAGTTTTATTTTTGGCTGAATGTGGTGACAGCAACCTGAGAAATTAGACTGTTGCTGGAGAAGTCAGATACTTGATTCACCCTCTCCAGCGTTGTGGCTGGTGCAGGGGGTCCAGGCCCGCCCTGCGCAACCCAGCCGTGACCTGGCTGCAGTTTACCTTTCTGATTTCACCTTTCCACATGCTACCCACATTCACTGAGCGAGATGGTAAGCAGTTACTTTAAGCCAGACTTTGAAGAATAGTCCCCTGCTTTCAGGGAGTCCTGGGGAGATTACAGATAAGAAAAGAGGCAATCATTACAGTGTGAGAAAGGGAATGACAGGAAAAGCCCCGGGTGCTACAGAAGTTCCTAGTACCGCTTAATCAGAGTGGATTTGTTGGATGAAGAGATTTCTAGACCAAGGCCTGAAAGATGAGCAGGAGCTGCCCAGGTGTGGAAGTGCGGAGCGGGAAAGGACAGTGCGACTGGCTGGTCATGTTACCGAATGTGGACCCATTTCGGGGGGGTTAGGGTGCTCAGATACTGTTAGTGAAACAACGCCCCCCTTCCCCAGGGTCCCTTTATTCTAGGTTCTTTGCCCACTGACCTTAGAAATTATGGCTCTCAATGCCAGAGTTTGGTGAAAAGGAAAGAAATTATTTATTCAGAAACTATACAGGTTTTTGAATAATGGCTAAATGTCGCCGTTAAATCTCAGAATCCCTTTAAAACACCCACCAACACACACAGTCCTGCCTTTCCCCCTCTTTGCCCAGTCTGGCCAGTCAGGGGAACTGTCCTTCAGGAGGAAAAGAACAGAAGTCCGGAGCTCAGTTAGGCAGGCCTCTCCCCCTTCCCAGTACCATCAGCTGTGTCTCCACGATCTCCAGTTCTTAATCCAAACCCACGTGGCACCTTCTCATGGCCCACCAGCAAGAGTCCTTTCTCCCCTCCCCTTTCCTTCCCACATGGCCTTCGCATTGTTCCCCTTGGGGTGGGGAGAACCATCTCTCAGGTCTCATGCACAGGTTGGCTCTGTAACTTGGGGAGCTGCTTCCCAGTCACCTCCTGGGTTTAAGTTATGCAAACCTTCCGGGTTAGCCTTGTTGATATGCACAATAACCATCTTTGCATATCAGGTGTGAAGCTGTCCTGCTGTTATTGACATGCAAAATGACCCTCAGTGGCCTTGCTCTATGGCAGGTCTGAAGCTGACCTGTTACTGACATGCACAGTTACTCTGAAAGGCCCTGCTCCTGGTCTCCCTTCCCCATAGAGAATACCTTATATTTTTCTTGGACACCCCACATTCTGGACACAGTTACAGATCCCCCCTTGGGGGGCCACTGTTACAGTCAGTTAACTGATTTGCTGGGTTTGGGGTGGATATTGAGGACCTTGAGCCTGATATCCTTTACTGAGATGGTGAGCATAAGAGGAGTTGCAGATTTGAGGGGGAATAAAGGAGTTTTGTTCAGAAATGTTGAATTTGAGATGCTTCTGGAGTAGACCAAAGGAGGCACCTGAAGCAGGGTCTGGAACTCAAGAGTCAGAGAGCTCCTATAGACATACTTCTCTGGCAGTTTTCTCAACATCTCAAGCTTAACATGTCCAAAATTGGCCTCTTGAATTTTCTTCCTAATGTGCTTCTCCACCTTCAGCCTTCCTCTTCCTGTGAAGACATTATCCATGCAGCTGCACGAGCTGAACCCTGGACTATTCCAGACCATTCCAGAGACCTCCCTGACCTCTAGCCACACAGCCAGCCCATCATGCAAGCCTGAGTTTACTTCCAGAATATATCCAGAATCCACTATTTCTCTAGCTGTCAACTGCTACCACTCAATCCAAGCCACCATCTTCTCTTACCTGAATTATTGTAACTCTCTCTGATTCATGCTCCACAAAGCAGCCCGAATGGCCATTAAAACACACACACACACACACACACACACACACACACACACACACACATAAAATTCCCTTTTCTCAACTTTTTATTGACTTTCCATTGCAGTAGGCTCTGATGATATAGGATGGCTAGCTCACCAACCCCATCTTGTCACTTGGCCTTTTCCCAGTTCCTGCCAGGGCTTTCTGCCTCAGGGCTGGTGCACACACCGTCCTGTATCTGGCTCCTAAACCTTCCCACAGACCGCAGGTTACATGTCACTCCCTCTGAGAGGTCATCTTGGTGATTCCCTTTCCTAGCACCTGGCTCTTTTCCTTCATCACACGTATCCCGATTTGTATTTATGGTCACCTTTGTCCCAATTTGTTGAATGCTGAGCTCAGTGCCTCATCCAAATCAGAGTCATCCTATCCTCAGATGAATTCTACAGGAACTATAACCTCTCTATATACATAATTTTAAATCAGTATGGCGTCCTACCAGTAATATGAAGGAGAAACAAAAGGAAAGTGATTCATCATAAAAATAGTTATTTCAGTATTAAATTCCTAAAAATAGTTATTTCAGTATTAAAATTCTCAGACTGAGTTCTCCAGAAGTCATAGTGAAGTAGTCAGGTACCTATACCGAGAGGTAGAATTACCACGAATATAACATCCTACAAATGGTGACTAACATAGTTGTGGTTTATTGGTGACTCAGATACTAAGAACGACATGGCCAGTGGGGTACATTTTCTACAGTGGTGAGCAACTCCTGTAATGTTTTGAACAAAATAAAGTATAGTCTACCTTTCTCCTTCAGTTTGCACTGAAATTACCTTCCTAGAAAATTCATTAAAACTGTGCAAAAAAATACTTTGCTTTTATATACACCACCTGGATTTGGGCAATTACAAAAAGGTTTTTCATGCTCATCAGTACAAGGCAGTACACCACCAGTCATGCACGCAGGTTGTGTAGCACCCCGGCTCCCTGGAAGCCAGTAGGGGATACCGTATATACCATTTTACAACTGAACTGAAGATTATGAAAAAAAAAAAAAGCCAAATATTTGAAGTTTTTGAAAAACAATTCCCTCCTAGGAATTTATAGCACTTAAAATAAAGAATTTTATCCTCCCCCCAATTTTTCTCCCGCATTTATGTTGACAATCAAAAACACCTTCCACATTTTCAAAGTAGTCCCTGGAGCCTTCCGGTCAAGATGGAGACATAGGTAAACATGGCTCACCCCCTTGCACAACCACATCAAAATTACAACCAAACTAAAGAACAACCATCACTGAGAGCCATCAGAAATCGAGCTGAATGGAAGCCTGATAACTACGGAATTAAAGAAACCACATCCATCCAGCCTGGTAGGCGGTGGAGACCTGGAGACATGAATGAGCTGGTTCCACACCCACATGTGGCAGATAAAAATTCAGGAGGGATATCTCAGGAACAAGGAGTCCCAGCTCCACACCAGGCCCCCCCACCTCAGGGTTCCAGTGCCAGGAAGATAAGTCCCTATAACTTCTGGCTGCAAAAACCATCAGGGATTGAGTTTGTGGAAGAAACTGCCTGAACGCCAAGCAGTTCCTCTTAAAGAACCCACACATGGACTTAACTAAGACTCTCTCTGTGCCCCAGCACTGGGATAGCAGCTTGAAAGGCACCAGTGGCAGACAGGGAGAAACAGAAGTGTCTGGCATCAAGGCGGGAGCTGGGGGATAGCTTTCTCCCAGACAGAAAGGTGGACAGATGCCATGGTTCCTTTTCTGAACCCTCCCCACAGAGCCACAGAGCCTGCAGGCAGGTGCCATATATGAGACTCCATCGACCTGGCTAACACTGTTTGTTCTGCCCTTTTGATCCCCTGAGGCTCCATCCCACCCAAATTACAGGCCCACCCAAGCTATTAAAAGTGGCTTTTCCATGTAAATGGCTAGTGTTGGCTCATACTTTACAACTTCCTAAATTCTCTCACACAAGCAACAGCTCGTTCAAAACTATGAACAATAAAATGGCAATAAGTACATATCTATCAACAGTTGAACCTAAAAAACAAACTAAGCAAACAAGAAGAACAGAGACAGAATCATGGATATGGAGAGCATTTTGATGGTTGCCAGATGGGAGAGGGATGTGGGGGAATGGGTGAAGGGATGAAGGGATTAAGAAGTACAAATAGGTAATTACAGAATAGCCATGGGGATGTAAAGTACAGCATGGGAAATGGAGTAGCCAAAGAGCTTACTTAATACGTATGACCATGGACATGAATAATGATGGGGGGATTGCCTGAGGGAGTGGCGGGTGCTGGGCGGGGAGGCGGGGAGGATTGGGGAAAAATCAGGACAACTGTAATGGCATAATCAATAAAATCTAATTTAAAAAACAGCCCCCGGATGCAGTAGCGCTGCCCTAGTTGAGAGGTACTCACTGCCTCCTGTCACACTGTGACCTCCCTTAAGGCAGGGGCCCTGTCTGTTTTTCACTAGCTCCTCATTGACAGTGCTCAGCCCTGTTAGCTGTTAAAATAAATGAATGAATGAGTATTCTATCAACATGAAATTTGTGTCAAGAAAGTTAGAAAAGGAATATACCAGGCGGAAGTGTGACCTGACATTTACCTTCTCTCTGCGAGCCTCAGGCCAGCCGACCTCTGTTTTAGTGAAAGAGACTTGTCATTATAGCTCCAGACAGTGTAGAATTTCAGCTCTAAACCCTTTACCACGAGGGAAGCCATCTCACCATGCACAAAAGAAACTGCACTGGCTCCAAAGTTGTGGTTTGTCTTTTTTTGGAAAGTCAGCCTAGTCTGTTGAAGAGCTCAAAACACTTGACCATTTATCTTAATGTGTGTATGCTATATTTATCCTCCCCTCACAGATGGGGAACTACAGCTTGCCTGAGGGCCATATTTAGCTAAGTCTTGATCTTCTTGCCTTGTGGGGTCAGCTTAGATAAAACAGAATTCTAAAGCTTGATTTTTTACCCAGTGGGCTAAATCTCCTCCCACGTTAAATCTGTTACTAGGGCTGCTCACCAGGGTAAAAAGAGTTCTTTTGAGCATTTTTAACCATGTAATGTGGCGATCTAGTTCAGCCCCTCCTTTTAGAGAAGAGGAAGTGCTGGTTCATAATGACACAGTTAGATAAGGGCAGGGCCGGTTCTCTGGTGGATTGTCTTTCAGCTGTAGCACATTTCAACTTTCCTTTTTCTCCAGCCAACCTAAGCAGGAGCCGTAATCAATCAGGCGGTCAAAAAGGAAGATAGTGATGGGAAAGCAGCCACAGATCTGTTTCACTAGCTCCTAAATAATTGGTAAATCAATTGGGAGTCTGACTTATTATAAATCAAACTATATGAAGTTGACAGCTGCTGAAACTGAGAAGCTAAACCTTCAATTTCAAGAATTCTTTGACTAAGAACTAAAGAGTGTATATGTATATATATACATACAGACACACACACACACCACACACCATTTCACAGCTGAAGAGGGGGAAAAAGCCAAATATTTGAAAAGGTTTTGAAACACAGTTACCTCTTAGGAATTTATAGCCCTTAAAAAAATTCCTTTCCTTCCTCAAATTTTCTTTAGTTCAGCTGTCGTAGGAGGTAGTAGGCAAATTCAGTAAACTCATAACTGACGTATTTTGAACCAAACTTAATCAAAATGCTCCCAAAAGAGACCCAACCCAGCTCCGTGAAAAACAAAATTATTGTTAAGGCAGTGAAAAGTGATATTTTCATTTCACAAAGTTAAATGCAAAACTCGAAAGTGACAGAACTACACAAAGGAACTAAGGTTTCATAGACTCCTAAGAATTATTGTAGGAATGTTCATAATTTGTACTAGATTTATGACAAAACGTTTTTCATCCTCAGAAGCTAGCTTCAGTCCATGTGGCCTCTTGATTTCAGTACAGCCCTCTTTGGGGGTTCCAGTGTCTCAAGAGCCATGCCCGATACCTAGTTTGGGCTTCTCACGAGAAGCACGTTTCAGATGGAGATCACTACTGTGTGGTTTGGGAGCGACAGAGTTGTTCCTTCATATATCACGAGCCCCAGTTGTCAGGGGCATTCTTCATTGTCTTGCACTGTATGTATTCTCTTAAAGTAGTTAGAAGCTGTTTTAGACTTTAGAAGTCTGGTGCTTGTGTGTTAAAGGATTAGTCACTTGTGATCCCACCTTTTATCTTTCAAGATTGTTACAGAGGAAAACTCTTGTAGGCTTTTATAAATAACTGTTTCTTAAAGTAATATGCTGCATTAGTTGGGAGTGTAATATGTTCTTACAGCACTTCATAGCCTTCAAAGCATTTGGCACTGATGTTCTCCCATTTTACAGACAGAGAAACTAAGCCTCTAAGAAGTGATTTGACCAAGGCCATATCACTAGTAGGTTATGTACGTGCCTCTCCATTCTTTAAGGCTGTCTCCTCTAAGTCTTTTCGTGTCCCCTAATTACCACTCTTGGTATTTATCACATTCTGACATGTAATACAGCGTTCACATACATTTGTCTCCCTTAGCGCAAACTCCCTAAGAGCAGGGACTGTTGTAAATGTTTGTGTGCCTCTCCACCTATCACATTCTTCCTTCTTGGTGCTAACCTTATGCAGGTTCCCACACCAGCACTGCAATTTCTTCTTCTCTTCTAGGCTGTGGCTTTGAGGTCTGCAAAGCTCTACTGAGGTGCACGAGTACATGGTGGGTACGGACCGTTACTGTTCATTTGAGTTCATCAGCTTGTTTATAACTTACAGAGTCTTATGACAGAGCTTTGCAAATGTTTATAAGGTGCTATATAAATTAAATGTGAGCCTTGTCCTTCCTTCATTTCCCTAGTGATCACCCTTCGCACCATTCTGGACACACAATAGGTGCTTATTAATGTTTTTATGGATTAAGCATTTATATATTCACCTGCCCAGTTTACACTCTTCTTTCTCCCATTATTGTATATGACTGTTTTTATATGTATACATTTTGAACTTCCCACTAAACCGTAAGCTCCAGAGATGACAATTACTTCTTGTATTTATGTCTGTGTGTGCTTAGAACAACTTCCATGCAGTACAATCTCAGTAAATCTTTGCCAATTGATTTGAAGTGACCCGTGTGTGACAGCATACCAGTTAACAAAGCATGACAAGGTCTGAACTATCCAGTGTGAGTGGTTTTGCTTAAAATTCATGTTTCAGATAGAATTTTAAATAGGCACACCCATGCTAAATATGTATTTTAAAGAGAATTTACTAAAGTAGGAGGGAGCACCAGGTCCATATGAAGGGGACAAAGCTCATTTAGAAGTGGGGATTGTCATGTGCACTGCTGGCTGAGCTGTGTGTAAAAAGGGGTCTCCCACCTGATGGCCCTGCAACAGTTCTGTCACCTGAAGGTCTTCAGTTTCCTCTCAGAGCACATTTATTCAGTTTCTTTTGGCCTGTGGAGCCTTGTCAGGTTGTAAGTGTGTAATATTTTCAAGGGTTAAGGTTGTCATTGCAGATCAGAGACTCTTGACAAGAGGGAGAGCTTAATCTCTAAGCTACCAGAATATAGGTCTTAAAAAAATGGATACTTCTGGAACTTAGCCAATTGGTCAGAAACTAAAGCTTTTACTAAGCAGTCCGATAATCCTGTTGATTGAACTCATGATTGTTTTTCATGATTTTGATGTAAGACAGTTGTCTTTAATACGGTTTTCTCTACTGGGAAAGTTCCAGGTACCATGCTGAAATGTCTAAAAACCCACTTTTTAAAAGAACTAGAATCTAACATACCTGTTAATTAAGAGGGCACTAGAGAGTTGGCATCGTCCTACAAAGCGAAAGTTTGCTGGGGGGACTGTAGGGGGGGATGTTGTGGGGGTGGAGAGATTGAACAAAAAGGAAAAAGGACTCATGGACATGGACAACAGTGTGGTGATTGCAGGGGGGAGGGGGGTAAAAAGGGACTAAATGGTAATGGAAAAAAATACGGTAAAAATTAAATGAAAAAAGAAAAAAGCGAAGTTCTGACTTTGATAAGTGGCTATTTAAAATTAAGGGCAGTTGCTCCACATTTAACTTTCTTTGTGTTGTCAAATTTACACCATGTAGCTGGAGATGAAATTTCTTTTTGCCCAAATCCAGAATTTCACATTTAGTTCACCCAAGATATTGCATAGTGGATGTAAACTTTATATGATGCAGGGTACAGTATGCATAGGGGATAATTTATTTTTTTTAATGTACTGTCTATTATTAGACTTCTAATTACTCAGACTGGATGGAAGTAGAAAGGTCTCATTCTTATAATAACTGCCAATTATTTAGTTGGAGATTACAGGCAGAAGGAGTTCATTTTAGGTAGTTCAGACTTAAAAGGTAACATTTATTTTTAAGGAGTTCTAAACATACCAGTCTTTTATTTTTTATAACCCAAATCCTTCACATTTTTAAAGTTTATTTTTTTAAAGATTTTATTTATTTATTTTTAGAGAGAGGGGCAAGGAGAGAGAAAGAGAGAAAAGCATCGATGTGAGAAGAACACTGATTGGTTGCCCCTTGCATGCGCCCCGAGTGAGGACCAAACTGGCAACCCAGACACATGCCCTGACTGGGAATTGAACCAGCGTAGGATGATGCCCAACCAACTGAGCCACAGCAGTCAGGGCAAACCCTTCACCTTTTAATTATTTCAACAAAATCTGCAATTTAACATATATCTAGAAATGATTAGTCTAATTTCTTTCCTTTGTGCCCACATGTCCCTCTTTGAGGAAAGTCTGTATTCACTATTGTTATGAAAGCAATCCATACAACACTTATGTTCTGTAGAATATTTGCATTAATGTTATTAAACATTTCTAGAGAATTTTGCATTCACTTTTTATTTTTTGCAATACCTTCTAGAGAAAGAATACACGTTCTGTTTCCCTGATGAGGTAAACTTGCTTGTAAAGTAAACTTTCATTTAAAGATCTCATTTGGTTTTCTAAGAAACACTATATTCAATAGTTTTAAGGCTCTCGAGTCCCCAAGTGACTAATTAGTATAGTCACAATATTCTCTTTTATTAATCTGAAAATTATACGGTCCTCAAGAGACCTCTGTTTGATTTGTGTGTTTTGATACCAGTGTAGAAAATTTTATTTCTCGCTGAAGAAGTTTCTTCTTTATGGTTGGATAGAGATGCAAAGCCAGGACTGGGGTGGGACTGCTGCGACCCTGCATGGGTTTACTGAAGAATAGGAGAGTCAGTTTCCCATGGGATGAAGATTTTATGTGAAAGCATTGGAGTGTTTTACGTGCCTTGCACTATGCTGAGGGGTTTAGTTGCATGACTTCATTTATTCCTCATAACCCTATGAGATAGTACCCCCATTTCTAATTCTGTGAAAATGAGATCTAAAAGTGAATGAGGGGAGATTTCTTTTTAAATTAAAGTTTTTATTTGTTTATTTCTAGAGAGAGGGAAGGGAGGGAGAATGAGGGAGAAAAACAATGATATGAAAGAGAAATATTGATTGGTGGACTCTTGTATGCTCTTTGACTGGGGACTGAACCCACAACCTAGGCATATGCCGTCACTGGGTATCGAACCGGTGACCTTTAGGTTTGCATGATGACACCTAACCAACTGAGCCACACCAGCCAGGGCAATGAGGGGAGATTTTTAACAAGACTACCACATTCTCTGACCAAAGCAAGTTTCTTCTCTGGAATGTAGAGTTGCTGGGTAGATGCTAAAATAAAATGCTGTCACTTCACCCCACCCCCACCCCCTTATTGACATGCAGTTTGAAATAGGCTGCAGAGTGCAAAAAGTATATTTAATGCACCCAACTGTACTATTTTACACCCAAATTGGCTTTTAAAGACATGTTCTATTTTTGACATGAGTCCTCTGATACTGACAGGGTTGCAACATGTTTCATACCCACATTACTTGATTTCTTTATTAATTTCCTAATAACACACTGCTTAATTCAAAACCAATTAGAAGCCTCTACTTTTAAAAACAAAGGGTAAAGAAGACTGGGGATGGCTTTTGCCTTCTTGTCCTGTAATAGCCAATACCTGAGAAATCTTTCAGTGCCCACCACTCTAGACTGTGGTTGTGCCCTTTGGAAGCATCACAGAGAAACAGAAGAGTTAACTCCGAAGTCAAGACTTTGAGCTGTGGATACGCCTGAGTTGAACATTACACTGAGAAAAATGTTAGAGGATGACATGCAAGAAAAATTGTTCCACAAGGGAAATACCGCTGCTGAAATTCTGAGTGGAAGAAGTTTTCTTAACATTTGTTCCTTCAATTCTATGTGCATTGCAGTTCTGGTAGTGAAGTGGGTCATTTAAGAGGGGTAGTGGCCTCGGCCCAAAATAAAGTTTCCTTGAAACCAGATGAGAGGCAAGCCCCGACAAAAATAGAATCCTGACTGTTCACTCACTAGAATGTAAATAAGCAGAATTTTGTGTCGTAGAAAATAGTCTAAGCAAAACAGGGTCTTCACTGCCTTTTGTGATAGGTGCTAAAGCCATTGGTCCAGCCCTTCCTGGGAATACAAAGCAGCAGTTTAAAATGACATGGCAGTCTAACATATTCTGATCTGGAAAGATCTCCAAGACGTACTGAAGGGTGCAGGACAACACGGATTGCACGATCTCTTCTAGGACAGGTGTTTGAATATGTACAATTGTGGGTATGTACATGCATAGAAAAAGAACTGGAAATATACATGTGAAAACATCTCCATTTCACTTATGGAAATTGGAGAGGAAAGGGTTTTTATGTGAATTCCCTGTATGTGTTTTTATCTTAGTATTTTCTCTCTCTCTCTCTCTCTCTCTCTCTCTCTCTCTCTCACACACACACACACACACACACACACACACACACAATTTAATAAAACCTATATAAACAGGAAAGCCAAGATTTAAGGTCTCAGTGAAGATGTATGGTGGGTAAGGCATAAAACTGCCAGGGTCTAAATCCCATATCTTCTACTTAGTGGCTATATATCCTTACACAAGTTATTTAACTTCTGTGCCTCAGTTTACTCAAATGGAAAACAGAGATAATGATACTTACATTATCATATAGTTGTTTTGAGAATTAAGTAATACTTGGGCGGCGTGTGACTCCGTACCTGACACAGTAAACTTTCAGTACATGTTAGTTATATATGATAACTTTTGGATAACATCTAGCTAGCAATTTTTTGTGCAAATTTCTTGGTGAAAAAATGTTTCCAATGACAACTTTAGTAATCACAATATATTCTCTCTAGGTTTCATTGCAGTTGGCAATGATCTTGTCATATTCTTACCCCACCTCACTGAACACTTGACTGGTGTTCAGAACTTCAAAAGGAAAAAATAACAAAAGCAAATGTGATTTTCTTGTTTTATGTAGAACGCCATGCATTTCACTTGCAGAATGCTCCTGACATTGTTTCCTTGACCATGTTAATCTAATGTATATACTATTAGTAAACCAAAGAAATGCAGATGGAAATAATGAGGTTTTTCTTTCTTCCTCAGGAAGACTATGATCGTCTGAGGCCTTTATCTTATCCAATGACTGATGTCTTCCTTATATGCTTCTCTGTGGTCAATCCAGCCTCATTTCAAAATGTGAAAGAGGAGTGGGTACCAGAACTTAAGGAATATGCACCAAATGTACCCTTTTTGTTAATAGGAACTCAGGTATGTCTGCTTTGATTTTACTCCTTTAAGAAGACTCTCTAGCCTAGCTTGTGGTATTGCCCTGAGACAAATGATTAGCAGATGGTCTATGCACTTAAGCTCCGTTGTAAGTTATAATGAATTCTATCACAGTTTTAGAAAAAGTAGTGCTGAAAGAAAGCAATTATATTAATTGGTTTTAAAAATTAAAAAATTTCCTTTGTATAATCTTTTACTGGTGTGTGGGGATTAAGTGGGACTACATGCTTTGATTCATTTTAAAAGACTTGTAATATTATGGGACATTATTGACCTTTCTTAATTAGATTGATCTCCGAGATGACCCCAAAACTTTAGCAAGACTGAATGATATGAAAGAAAAACCTATATGTGTGGAACAAGGACAGAAACTAGCAAAAGAGGTAATGGAACCTTTACAGAATTTATAAATAAGTGTAAAAGCAGCTAAAGTGATACTAGAAGCTAGCACTTATTGTGCACTTACTGTATGCCAGGCACTGTGCTGAGTGCTTTCCATATATTCTCTCATCTCATCCTTATACCGACTCTGAGGCAGGCCTGACTAAGTTCCCTTTTACTGAACAGAAAACAGAGGCTTGACGATGTCAGGTGACTGGTAAGGTCCCACAGGTAATATAATGGCGGTGCTGGGTTTCAGTCAAGGCTTGACCTCAGCACCCAGACTCTTATACCACTAACAGTATTTTCCTAACAAGTCATGTGCAGAAAGAGGCATCAGAAAAATGGTGCTGATCTTTAAGCTCTTTGTAATCACTTAAATATTTCTGCCAAACCAGGCTCTGTCTTCATTTAACACTCGAGGAGCAGGTAGTGGAGGAGCATGGGGCAACAGATTAAATCTGCAACTAACAAAACATTATGGCTAAGTTTAAAAAAAAATTAGTTGAATTTTCTTCCAGTCTTTTTATGAAAGATAGGGAACAGTGGTAATCCAAAATATATAACTGATGTGCATAATATGTTTTACTTATATTTTTCCTCATCCCAAAGCTATGCTCACTTTTTTTCCGTTGTACCCTAACATTATTGGATTGTATTTTTCAGATGTGACTTTAATAGGTCTTTGGTGGAAACAGATTCTAATAAGGTTCTTTAAAATGTACTATCAGGGGACAGAACAGAGCAGGAAAACTTTTGGAAGGACAGTTTTTCCTAAAGCAAAAGATAAATAGCTTCACTAACAAATCACTTTAGATATTCCACATATTCAGTTTTGTAATCTTGGGGAGAGAAGGAATTTCTAAATGCTATAAAGGTAAAATTCATAAATGAAAATACTGATGATTTAACTACATAAAAATTTAACACACCAAATGCCAGAAATATAATTAAAAGTCATATAACAAACTTGACACTTATGGCAGAAAAATGGATTAATGTCTTTAGTACACAGGAACCCCTTGCATATGAGTTGATCAGAAGACATACATCCCCAGTAGAAACATGGGCTAAGGAACATCAGTGGGAAATTCACCAAAAAAAAAATGTGGATTACCACTGAAGAGAGAAAATATCTCTAAACTCCACAGTAGTCAAGTGTAAGTTTAATTTGCACCTATAAAGTTGGCAAAAAAGTGAGAAATGAATTACAATAGCCCCTCTTTCAGGGGTGCCAGGAAATGGGCATTCTGTTGTGCTGTTGGTCATTGAGTTAAAGCAAGTCTCGAGAATATGCAGAAGTCTTAAAGTCATGCACACTTTTGATCAAGCAATTCCATATGTGGGAATTTATCCTAGGAAAATTATTTGGATGTACTTAAAGAGAGGGCTACAAAGTTGCTACATTGTTTATAAAGCCTCCCCTCAAAAAATACAAAACAAAACCCTGCATCTATTAAACATTTATACTAATACATCCATTGAGATGTTCAAATTTATTTCATAGCTGAAGAAAAACAAAGTGGCTGTGAAACAGTGCGATCTCACTTTTAGGCCTCCCGGCAGCATTTGGCATATTTGGTTCCTCAATGAAATACTTTCACTTGGCTTCCTTGATGCCCTCTCTATGGTTTTCCTCTCTTCGGTTTTCCTCTCTTCTTGGCCTTTCCTGTATCTCTTCATCTCCCTGTGTCTGAGTAATGGAAGGTGCAGGGATCAGCGTTCAGCTCCTTGGACATCTTTTCTTCTATATAGACACTCATTCTCTAGGTCCAGGTGAGCTCCTGTCAGTTGTGGTTTGAACAGTCTTCTACTGAAGATCCCCAAATTTCTGCCTGCAGCCTGGACCTCTTCCCTAAACTCTTGGTGATCCAGCCATGCACTTGACCAGTCCATCTTGGTGCCTAAGCATCTCAAAATTAACATGTCCAAAACAATTCCTAATTTTATTCTCCAAGCCTCTCCTCACAGTTACTCAGGTCAAAAACCTTGAAGTCACACTTGACCTTGATGTTCTTATATGATGATATAGCCCAACCCTGTAGCAAAAGGTATTGCTCTACCTTCATAATATATCCAGGATCCAAACATTCCACACCATTCCCTATCAGTCAGGTTCATACCCCTCCATCTCTGGCCTGGATTACTGGGACAATTTCTAACTCACCTTTCCGCTCCTGTCTGTGCCCTGTTAACCTGTGCTCAACACAACACCCCGAGTCTTTTAAAATATAAGCTCCATCAGGTCTATCAGGTCTCTGTTCAGAATCCTCCAGTGGTCCCCAGCTCACGCAGAGTCAAGGCCAAAGTCCTCACCATGGCCCCTGCTACCTCTCTGCCTCACTGAGGCACATGGCCTCCAGGCACTTGACCTCCTTGCTGTTCCCCAAAGTGTCCTACCTCAGGACTTTGAACTTTTGTTGCTCCCTCTGCCGAGAATCTTCTTCCCTCTGGAACATTATTCATTCTTTCACTCCTTTCAGATCTCTGCTCACGTATGACTTTGTCAGCGAAACCTTGCCCAGTCTTGTGTCCACTCCTTACCTACCTCGTGTCTCCATTTTTCTGCAGACCACTTATTACCCTCTGACATTTCTACCTCTGTATTTATTAGCTCATGATCTTCTCCCTCTGAAGTGTAAGCTTCATGAGCAAACTTGCTTTTCTTCCTTGCTGTATTCTCTCATTTAGCAAATAACAGCACTCAGTACATTTTCACTGAATGAATGAATAGGTTCCTTCTCAGAGTAGAAGCCAAAGTCTTTCGAGTGGCCTCCAGGCCCTCACTGACCTCACCTCTCCCCCGCTCACTCTCTCCTGCCACTCTGGCTTCTTTCCCGTTCCTGGAATGCTCCAAGCAAGCTCCTGCTTCCGCTCGTTGCACCTGTGGCTGTCTGCCTGGAATTCTTCCGCTAGCTGTCCCTCACTGCTTGAACGTCACCCTGTAGAGCTTTCCCTACCACCCACCATTGTCCTCTGCTCTCTTCGTCTTCCTCACTCTGCTCTTTCTCCGGAGCTGTACCAGCATCCCTTCTGTGAGTGTCCCTTCCTCGGAAATCAAGCAAATGTAAGCATCACAGAGCAGGGACTCTGTTCTTTTGTTCAGTTCATTGATCCCCAGGACCTAAAGCAGTGCTTGGCATAGAGTAGGTGCCCAGTAAATATCTGATGAAAGAATTTTTCACAAAAAAAGTCTGGAAGGATATATACTAGTAATTTAAGAGTTAGCTATCTCTGGGTATTATGATTTCATTCTTTGTGCATAGCTGTATTTTATAATGTTCCTTATAATGGTGTCTTTGTGTCATTCAAAGTGTATAAAAAAAGATTTCATGTATTTGTGATTTTTTTCTCCCTCCCAGATAGGAGCGTGTTGCTATGTGGAATGTTCAGCTTTAACCCAGAAGGGACTGAAGACTGTTTTTGATGAGGCTATCATAGCCATTTTGACTCCAAAGAAACACACAGTAAAAAAAAGAATAGGATCAAGATGTATAAACTGTTGTTTGATTACGTGAGAAGCGTCTTCAGAGGCCAAGGAAACTGTCCATTTCTCTCTAAGAAAGCATATGAAATGCTACAGCTATCCCTAGACCTCTTATAAATACTGAAGCAGTTCAAAACTTGAAAGAAAAAAACAACCCTGTCCTCAGAATTCTATCAAGTTCATTAAGAATGTTTCTTAAAGGTCCAAGATGCAGCAAACAGCACCTGAAGTCACAATCTATTATAAATACTTTATTTCAACTGGAAGGTACAATCTCTCAGGGGTTTCATAGTTTAAAAAGCTACAATCATGTAACTTCATAAAAAACAGTGCTATAAATGGAACTGCCTGGCTTAGACCATATACATTTCTGCACAGTCTTTATGGAATCTGCACAAAAAAACAAAACAAAACACGACACCTTCCTTTGTTCCAATTAATTGTTCTTGTATGTAAGTTGCTTTCTATTCCAGTATATCCAGAGTGGTGAGATAACAAGGCCAGCCACGTAGCCAAAGGTCGCTCCAAGCGTACAGGAGATGGGCCATACCTGAGGAGACAATGTATGAGATCAAAAAAGAACAAATGTTTTATTATTACTTGAGCACAAGTTAAGTGTAACCTAAATATTTCTATATTAAAGCTTAATGTGCTTTCTTAAAGAATGCCAAAAGTGTAATAAGGTCATAACTGCATTTATCATGAACACTAAAAATGTACACATTTTAGTTAATGTGCATTCAACTGTAACAAGGCTTCTGGCGACTGTAGATTTAGTTTGATGCTCCCCAAATTGCATGAGAGACATGCTAAAATTACAAATTAAAATTTCGGGTCAGACTTTGCCATAATCTTGGACTCAATTTAGCTCTTTGAAGTTGGTAATCTTTTTTTGAATTTCCACATTGGCTTGTATTGTATATCAAATGAAATGAGAAGTGTGTATGATGATCAAAACACAAGAAACTTTAAATTGTGGTAAAGAGAAAAAGACCTAGAATTCAAGCATGTCATAGGGAATTTATAACAAAGCAATTGCTTCCATTATAAAACTGATGTCACCTCTCAGATACAGATATTGGAACCATCGCAGAAGTTGTAGAGCTACCAACTTAAGTGTAAGTTAAACAAAATACTGGCTTCCAGATGCTCATTTTTTTCCAGCCAAACTGTAATATGTCACAATAGTACACTAAGCCAGAAGTAAATAATGTTGATTTATTCCATCCACAAGCAGTGCATGTTGGACTGTAGGTGAAAGGCCCTGTTTTAAAAAAACTTTTTCCTGTTATCTGTGACGTGTACTAGAGCTATTTCTAATCTTTCTCTGGGGGAACAGGCCATAGAACTGTTAGAGGTGAACCATCTTAATTAGTAGTTCTGTTACCTAACTAAGCTTCCTTGGTTGGTCTGCTGTGGATCTGCCTTATTCCAAATGCCATGCAACTGACAATAATATTAGGCAAAGGTTCCGTGTGAACAAACCAATGCAGTTCAGAGAGAAGCATAATCTAATCCGCACATCTCCCCCCCGGCCTTTTCTACATTTAAAGTCGCAGTTGCCTAACTGATGATTTTATGTCTGCTGGGCTTCTGTTAATTTCCATGGCTTGAGCTTATAGCTATGTCTATTGCACAGATTGGGTAATGAGCACTAAACTTTCATACTTGAAAATGACAGCCTTAAATACTCATCACCAGTCACAAGTCTAGGATGGACTATATTGTATATGAGCTTTGTAGAGATTTTTTCAAACATAAGCATCGTCTTCCCCATCGAAGAGTGGAGAGTCTAGTCAGGAGCTCTCTCTCTGAGCTGGACGGTGGATGTTTTTTTCTCCCAAGCGGTGGTTCACACTAAGTACCATGGCCTTATGTATGCTCAAATGGAATCTTTTGTAGCGTTCTTTTAATTTTGGTCTGCTATTTTTAGATAGAATTGAAAGGAATTGTGTAAGTCAATTCGTATATTAGCTAAGTTGTCCAACACATGGTATAAAGGAATTATGACAGTAAAGTATTATACATTGCCGTCATGTCTTTGGGGGATTTAATGGGAATTTATTCTTTCTCAAATTCATATCTCTGAAACTCTTCACACTTGGTTTTACTAGCCAGTGAAAGTTGAAATCTAGATCTGTCCAATCTAAGAGAAATGGACTAGGAATCTGGAAACACAGCTCTGGTATCACCTGTTTCTTGAATGGGCCTTAGTTTCCTCATCTATAAATATGGAAGACAGAACAGATGATTTCCAGCATCACTCCCATTTATCAACTCTTGCGATTCTCTTCTTTTTCACAGTAATGATAGTTGGACATTACCCTTTCAGCTTCACATTCTTAAGATGGTAAAAATCCTGCACATAGATTATTAGAACTCAAAGCAAAGATGATTGTATCATCTGAACCTGAGGTGCCTTAGGTGCTCTGTTGACCTTGATGGGGTTTGGAGTTTCCCATTGCTTAGTAAGAGCCTTTTCATTGCTTTGGCTCTTGAGTATTTCTTTTCGCAAAATCCTTCCTGCCACTTTAACTAAAAACCAAAGATTTGTTTTCTATTCATACGCAGATTGTAGAAAATTGCCTTATTTTCAGAAACACATCTTCATCAAAGGCTTAGGTCTCAGAAATTCAGACTAGTCACTGGAACAACTAGTTCAAAGTAGTGAAATATCTGGGAAATAAAGTACTTCAAACATCTCTCACTGACGTGAGTTTTGCTAGTGAGTGCAAACACACTGCTTCAGATAAGGTCATGTACGAATGGACTTAAACTTATGGTTAATATTTTTTATGTATACATAATCAGTTCTGAAGTTCTTAAAAGTAATTTTAGAGGCTCCCTGAAATCTTATTTAACACTTTGCTAACTTATACCTTCATTCTATCTCTAAAGGTACATTTTAGGTTAGCCTGTTTTGAGTTATCATATTTCCAATATGTAGAGCCTGAGTTATGGTTTTTATTGTGAATTATTTTACTTTTTTTAGACAGTGCTTCCATTTGATTTTTAATTATTAATTTTTAAGTACCAAATTAAATACTGGTTTGTTGGTTGTTGCTCTTTAAGTGATTGTTACTTTAATGGTGTCCCATCTTAACACCTGGGATTAAAAATAAAATACCATGTATAGTTTACTATCTATGTAAAGCATTGCACTTCTTACCTTAGTAGTTTTTATTTAACACCCTGTGTAAACATTTGGGATAACACTCTTTCCTCTGTCTCTCCTGTGAGTCTATTCATCATCTGCCAAGTGTTACGCATCCGCACCTTGTTATAAAGTACGTTGCCCATGAGTAGGGAGGATAACAATCCCTCGGGAATCCCAGCCAAATTCCAGTTTGGGTTACTATATTCTGTTTTAATCACTTTGTAATTTCAGTGTGGGTCTTTGTTTCTAAACACATACGTACATTCACACATAGATGCTGTACTTCGCCTCCAGTGGAATGCCAAAAATGAAATAAATATTGGTTAAAAAGTTTTGTCTAATGAGAGGTTAAGTCTTCTTGGAACACTTGCGATTATTAAACGTCTCAAGAAATCCATGCTGTCAGCAAATTAAAATGTTGGACTGGGTCTGAAGATTGTTTCCTAGTGATAGATCAGGCTTTCTAAAGTGGTCCTTCATAGTAACACATTTTTAAAAGAGAATTTCTCTATACAAGGGTAAATGTTCGTTTTTGTAGAACAAGAGAGGGAATGGTGAAAGGAGTAGTTGAAGGAGATTGGGGGAGGTTGCCCACTAATAATTTTTCCTCAAGCCATTTCTTACTAACCTTACAATTGTTTAAAAAAAATTAAACCTACACTATGGCAACAGAATTCATACTGACTTAAGCAGTCCTAGCTTAACCATGTATATTCATAATTAGATCTCAAAGTTTATATTTAAAACTATTTACTTGTCTCATTATACAGAGATGTTTCTATTTAACATTCTTCATGTCTAAAAGGATTTAAAAAAAAATGATATTATCTATTGAACAGGCAATTCAACTGCAATGCTACAAACATTTCTCCAAATCACAGTAATCTGCAATGGCTATATAGAATTCTTTTGTTTAAGGAAAATAGAAAACTTGAAGATACTCCTGTAAAGGAAGTCCTTCACAAGTCTGCCATTAAAATGACAGTCACCTTTTTATCCAATTTTTATTAATTAAAAAAATTTTTAAATCACAAAATAGAAGAAAAACCCCCATTGAGTAACAAAAGATAAAATGCAAGTGGGTAAAACTATTAAAATTACTGTTAAAAAGGAAAACATTTTAAAAAATGAACAGCTACATCATGTGAAGTATCTTGCTTAGTGTACTATTATCCTTTCTCTGTATCAAATGACTCATGTTTTCAGCACTTAAAAAAGAGCGGTGCTCTAGCCCTGGCTGGTGTAGCTCAGTGGATTGAGCGCCAGCCTGTGAACCAAAGGGTTACTGGTTCAATTCCCTAGTCAGGGGACTTGCCTGGTTTGCGGGCCAGGGCCCCAGTAGGGGGCCCTCAAGAGGCAACCACACACTGATGTTTCTCTCGCTCTCCCCCTCCCCCTCTCTCTAAAAATAAATTAATTAAATCTAAAAAAAAGGGGGGTGGGCAGTGTTCTTTTAAAATAATCAGCATTTACAAAGGCCTAATATAGGCTCTGGGTACATGGTGTCCAGAAATAAATTATTTCTCAGTAATAAAACAATTTCAGGCTAATAAGCTAAAAAAGCTTCTTAATAGAGTTATAACTTTGTGTTTTCTGTGTTAAATGTATTGGTATTACTTCTGGTTGAAAGGCATTTCAAAATTGCAGAAGATTATTTCAACCTGAAAACCACACTTCTCTTTTCTGATAGAACTCTGCTTACATTTTAGGAAAGGAAAACGTACTACTATGAGTGTATCTGTGTAGAGGTTTGATATTTTTCAAAGCATGTTCTGAGTGGTACTGAATAAGGATTAAGAACACTGATTTTTGTATTAGACTGGATGAGTCTCAGCTCTGCCATTTGTTATATATGTGACTCTGGGCAAGTCACCTAACCTTTGGGTGTCTTGGTTTCTCATTTGCAAAGTGAGGATCATCATAAAACTCACCTCCTGGGGTTGCTATAATGACTAAATGAGGTAATGCACTATGTAAAACATATAGCCATACCTGTATCTGGCACATAGTACAAGTGATCGATACACATGAGCTATACTTCATGATAATCTTTTAGTTCATGTTCCTAATTGGTATATACAGGGTGGAGCAAAAGTTGGTTTACAGGTGTTCTATGGAACAATAACTAATAATACAAGAATAAACTGTTTTGCGTACATACTGCTATAAACCTACTTTTTCCCCACCCTGTACAAGTTGTTACAATATAGAAAACCATCATTCCCTAAATTTCTACAACTGAGATTTCTAAAGCTGCTTCTATTTAAAAAAGAAAAAAGTCCTGCCCAAATTTTAAGTACTTTAAAAATAATTTAAAAAAACTACATCTAACAGAATTCATGTTTCCTTGTCAAACACGATCTATCTATATAAAAAAAAAATATATATATAAAGCGCATATAATTTCAGAGGTTTGCAGACCTCCAAGGCCCAACTTAAGACTACTGGTTAAGAATCCCATCACTGTACAAGTATTTTTACTAACTGTTCTAGTTGGTCCAAGAAATATTTTCAATGATGTAGATGGCATTTGTTTGTTAATCTGTGATTCAAAAGTAAATAGTTTAAATACATAATTATAAATGCACACTATCATGTAGGTCCCTTTAGTATATATTAAGTGCAAAAAGACGTTTAACCTTGTAATGTCACTAAAATGGCAGCCACATGTTTTTGAGACCAATAACAACTGGTTTCGCCTGTCACTATGGCAGTTACATAAGCTGCTGCAAGTCTCCTGAAATGATCAGGTATTTATTAGATAATTATATAATTATGATTTTTGTTGAAATCAGCTAAAATACTCAAAGTTTTAAAATAATTATACAAAAACACTAGGCTACTTTTAAAAATACTTCGTACTTGACTTGGGAACTTTGCTTTTCTGGGAGGGAGCATGGGACAGTGGGACGAGGATGATCTGAGCGCACAGGGCCAGGTCACTGGACATGAGCCTTAGTTTCCCAGTGTGCAGATGAGGCAGAATAGCACCTCTTGTACTTAAAACACAGGGACAGTATATTAAGTGAAATCATGAAAGCTGTAAAATCCCATGCATCAGTATCGTTTTGTACATTACATGTTCTAACTTGAAAAAATTAAACTTATATGATCACTAACATAACTATTTCTCAGATAACTGACACTGCTAGGTAATAATTAGAGCCAGCAGTTTAGAACAAATAAAATTGTTCATGAGTAATGTTATACCGTGCTGTAGGAACTATTCCCTTGTCCTTGTAATATCCTAATTTTTAATACATGCTATTCTTCACATGAAATGTCTAGGGAGTATAAAGCTTTTAAGAGAATACACACTGCATTGTATTAACCATATGCAGCTCCCTTCAAACAGAAGGGGATTCCTGCTCCTAGCGGTCACTTTTCATAATTTTAAGGAGCATATAACTACAGAAATGGGTTCTAAACCAACCATTGGTGGACATTTATGTCATTCCCAAGAGTCTCACATGAATGACTCCATTCATTCATAACTTTTGAGCCTCTAAACCAAGCAGTTAAGGTACAAAGATTATTTAATTTGGGATATATTTTAATAAATTCATAAAATACATGTTGCAGTATAATTATCATTTTTGGAGAGGTATACGCCATCACAGATGTCACGGGGAAACTGACCTATCCACAGATCAGAACACCTAGGACACCCAGAACAACTTGACAACCATTAGGATTACTGGCTCTTTCAGATAAAAAAGGAAGCTAAAACCCAGGCAGCCATTTCTAAATTTCTCACAAGCTACTTTTTGTTTGTTTTGTTTTTGTGCTTACAAATTTGCACTTGTATGACAGAATTCATCTTTCAAAGCCTGCTGACACTTCTACTGATTTTAAATGATCATTTATATTTTCCTCTGAATTTGGTTGTAAGTGATGTTTTTCCAGATGTTCTTTTTTAAAAAAATATTTGATTTTAGAGAGGGGAGGGGACGGAGAAAGAGAGGGAGAGAAACATTGATGTGTGAAAGATACATCGATCAGTTGCCTCTCACATGCCCCCAGCTGGAGACCTGGCCCACAACCCAGGCACGTGCCCTGACTGGGAATCAAACTAGCGACCTTTTGGTTCACAGGCTGGAGCTCAATCACTGAGCCATACCAGCCAGGGCTCCAGATGTTCTTAAATAGAGCAAACGCTACTCTCTGATGTAGGAGTACAAGTACAAATGATCTGCTCGTTTGGACACCTGAAGTTCCACGCATACTCTGCCACTCTCCTGTGCCTAACAGTACACATATCTGGGAAGAGCCATCTGCAGTGAGATGTGTAGTTTTGAGTCTGGAACTTCTTGTCCAAGTGACGCTAAATGGTTCTTGCCATGATCATGCAAATGAGTTAATTTGGCCAGCACTATTCTCTCTCCCATTGGAAGTTCTAGCAGAGCACTATCAACATGATGACTTTACAATGAACCCACCTTTTAAATCCAAAACCATTTTCTATCAGTTAAGTACTATAGTTTTGTTTTGTTTCCCCCCCCCATGCTTGGAACATATCCTATTCATATAAATTAGTATTTTATTTTGGTCTGTCCAAAACACTGTATAATACCTTTGGTAACAAATACCAAGTAATCTAAAAACACCTGTTCTTCAATAATTAAATCAAAAATCTTAGTTTTATCCCTCTGCATTATCTATAATGATTCATTTAGTTATAATCATTATGATCCCTAGCTTCAATTTATGAAACAATTATCTGTGGCATCTGTGACTTTAGAAAATAAATAGATGTTTCCCAAATATTAAATTTTTAACCTAATAAAAACATAAAGGATTTTTAAATATAACAGTGCTTCATTTATCTGGTGACTGAGGGGAATAAGTACAAATATTTAGAAATAATTTTAAATTGTTTTAAAGACAATTGATTTTGCTTAAGAAGTATGCTCAAGAGAATTGATTGATTATGCTTAATTCCATTTTGTAGACAGTAGCATTAAAGTTCAAAGTTTAAAAGTAGGATGTTAGATATTTGATAATTTTTACTTTCTTTAAATTATGAATATAATTTAAATTTTCTAAATAAATGTACAGTCTTTGTAATCAGAAAAAAATTCTCTTCATGTCAGTAAAAGAAAGAATATTTTTAAATAACACAATTCTATTGGGGGAATTATCTTAAGAAAGTAATTGGAAAAATCTGTGAAGACACAGATTCAAAGATGCTTATGACAGCACTGTTTATAACAGTAAAATATTGGCAATAACCTAAATGGTCAATAGTGAATTTGTTAAATAAATTTTGGAATAGCTACACAACAGCATACTACTAAGCCATTAGAAATTAAGACAATGATAAATGCATTACTAGCTCAGTGAACTTTAACACATTATACATCTTCCTTGTATCAGTTTCCTCACCTGTTAAACGGGGATAAAAAAACACTGGCCTCACAGTGCTTTACCTAGTTTATTAGCTGTATTCTATTGTGATAGGAAACAAAAAACCTGATGTTAACGAGCTTCCTTGCAGATCAATGCTGTCGAACCCTCCGCCTGCGGGCTGCAGGCCAGGGTGGCTATGAATGCAGTCCAACACAAAATCGTGAATTTACTTAAAACATAGCTTAGTTTTATACTAAATTTTATTACTTAGATATTTTCTATATTAGTGATCACAATATTGGGACCCGCGCCACGATTTTAAAAGAGTATCTATCGAAAGGACTACTGCATGATTAGGGTTTTTATGTGAGAACTTTTTTGTTGATCTGTGGTGGCGATATCACAAAAATTATGTGCAGATTTTTTTTTTTTTTTTTTGCGCTCATCAGGTTTCATTAAGTGTTTGTGTATTTAATATGTGGCCCAAGACAACTCTTCTTCCAGTGTGGCCCGGAGATGCCAAAAAGTTGGACACCCCTGACTAGATCATGTATCCCTTTTAAAAACCGACTTTGCTACACATTTTCAAAATTTTTCAAGCTCAACATTGGCCATCAATCGCATTAACAGAAACATGACTCTAAGACCACAAAGGCAATAAATATCAACGTTGAAAATAGGGAATTCCTGCAACTTCTGACCTATTTTTTAAGAAATCTCCTATACATATCCACAAACTAAGCTTGTTTATTCATCTATATATGAAGAAAAAGACTGCAGGAAGGAAGATAGAACCAGGCTGACCTGGATGCCAGTGGCACCGAGACCCGCCCCAAGAAGAAATCGCCTAGATTACAGTGATGGAGGGAACTGGCACCCCTACTTAACAACAAAACAATTTACCGATATATATGTTAGCTTCATCAGTTTTATTACTGTACAAACATTAATTTCGTTGCTTTAAGTGGCTGAAACCAACCTGCCATGGTCTTTCCCAATCGAGTGGAATAGGAAAAGCTCCAAGCCACGTTCCTACAAAACTGGAAATTGTAGTGATCTGGAGACTATTCTCCCACACGGATGTAACGCTGTAAAACACAAATATGTAAATCGTTGATGCTATATATCCTGGTGGCTGCAGAATCAAACAAACAGAAGCACAAATTAATACGATACAAACATATTCTGTTCATTTAAAATAGGCAACTCAAATGGACATATATTTACCATGAACTATTAACAGTTAATTGGCAAGATGTGTTTTTCCTTTGGAAAGCTAACACAGGCACATAGGACAAGTCAGACAATATGGAAGAGCATTTGCAGTAAAATCTAAGTCTTCCTACTGCCCTTGTCATCACTGCTAGTTCCTTTCCCCAGAAGAAACTACCAACTTATTATATATATTCTTCCAGAAATATTTTATGCACGCACAAATACACACTTTTGTTTAGAATGATATATGCATATTTGTACATACACGCACATCTATGTATATATCCTTCAAAACAAAACTCAGAGCATCATGTTATAAACCCAGTTTTGCTGTTGTTTTCCTAACAGTTGTAACAGTACTCCGCTATATGCAGGGAGCTTCATTTATTCACCAAGTCCTTCTTATGGCACATTTTGTTTAGGCAAGTCAACTCTATTTGGTGGAGGATTAGAGAACAACAAAACATCTCAAAAGACTCAGTGGTTTTGCCTACCATTTTTGTTAAGTAAAGGTGGAAAGACAAAACTCTGCCATTCCCTTAGCAGGTCTTGAGTCCAGCCTGCTGGAGCATCCATCTGCTTACAGTAGAGAACTCCACCGCAATGCAGTAGGTGGGGTCCAGATAGTCCATTGTTTAAAGTGCACGGTTATTAGGAAGTTTATGAAAAAAGTTGTTTTGGTTAGTGTGGTATAAGGGAAAAACATTTGTTAGATGATTTCTTTCATTAGAAATAAGCTAATTATGACACAAAAATGTACACTGAATTAAAGATGTCCCAAATGACATGTCAGTTCATAAACCAGTCCATCACCTGCCCATTTTATTAACCCCCCTCCCTCATCTAAACAAGACAAGAGCTTTAGCCTGTTTCTGTTGAAAGCTGGGGCTGGAAGAGGGTTGGGGCCAATCATCATATATGCAAAGTTGTGTTACTAGTGTTCTTTATTTTACATAACACCTATAAATGCAAGTCAATTTTTTCAACTAGCATTCAACAAAACAGATCTGTTCCAAGCTTGGAAAAAAACTGGTGAGTTAAACGTAAAAAGAGAATTGTACTGTTCAGGTAATTTAAAGGATTCTGTTGGGTATCTTTGCCTATAGGCGGCTGACGAATGTTGACTATCTGTCACTTAACATGCAACTCCTCTATGATGCAGTAAGTAAAGTGATATGCCTAGAGACACACAGTCTGGTAGAGGATGAGAACAGATTTTACTTTTTCCATTTTATATGAGTATAAGAGGAGGAAGTTTAGCTGGATTTGGAAGGATGGGTAGCATTTGGTATTGAGGAACTGGAGAAAAGAATTGCATTGCAGGTAAAAAGAACATAAATAAAACTGGTTGAGGCCACGTGGAAGAGTGGGAAATAAGATTGGAAAAGTAGGTTGGAGTTAGGGTTTTCTTAAAAAAACAGCTTTACTGAGTATAGTAAACACTTGCCCCCAGAAAATCCTTTTCTAGCCACACAATTCACTCATTTAAAGTACACAATTCAACGTGTGTGTGTGTGTGCGTGTGTGTTAACAGACTTTGCAACCATCTTCCCAAATGAAACCCGACCCATTAGAAGTAAGTCCCCATTGCCCCTTTCCCCGAGCCCTAGGCAACCATTAACCTACTTTCTGTCTCCATGGATTTGCCTATTTTGAACATTTCATATGAACGGAATCATGTAATATGTAGTCTTTTGTGGCTTTCTTTCATTTAGCATAATGTTTTCAAGGTACCTCCATTTGATAGCATTGTAAAAATACTTTTTTATAAGTATTTTTTTGTAGGGATATACCACATTTTATTTTTTTCTGGCATCGGTAGATGGATATTTGAGTTGTTTGGCTATTTTGCATAATGCTAAACATTCTTGTACAGTTTTTGTGAGGACACGCGATCTCGTTTTTCTTGGGGATATACTAAGGAACAGAATTGCTGGGTCATATGGTATCTGTATGACCTTTGCAGGAAGTGCCAGAGTGTTTTCCAAAGCAGCTGAGCCATTTTATATTCCCACCAGGAGTGTATTAGGGTTCCAATTTTTCCACATCTTTGCTAACACTTGTTATTATTGATTATAGCCATCTTACAGGCTGTGAAGTGTGATCTCGTTGTGGTAGATTTAGGGTAAAGATTTTAGAAAAGCCTTGAAAGTCAAACTAAAGGAGTCAGTGAAGGTTTTAAATCAAGGTAGCAGTATGATCGGCACCATGTTTCAGTAAGATGTATGTACGAGTATCTAATGTCTAAGCTCCAGGTTCCTTGGGCTAAGGGGCAAGACCCATGTCTTCACATTTTTCATTATTACAGCATGCTTGTGGCCACTGTATAATCATTAAGATTAAAAAGTACAAACATACAAGAGGCTGTCCTCTATTTTGTTTGAGGTATCCAAGAGTGCTCATGATCTTACATATAGTAAGATCATAAAATATGGAACCAAGACCAAGTATAATAGAAAAATTCTATAGCCTATCTTTTAAAAATTAAATTTCATATTTATCAAACTAGTAAGTACATTTAAAGTAAAAGATTACAATTAGATTATTAATAAAAATCCCTCCTTGCAGTGGGCTTTCAACTCCTGTTTCTTCTATGTATAATCTCAAATTTAAAAGAATATACCTTATGTATGGAGTTTTAAAGATTTAGTTACTTTCTTCTTTCCACCATGGAGGAAGAGGACTTAGCATTCTTACCCATATCCCCATCCCCACAGTCACATTTCTGACTCACGACCCCTCTTTGACTGTAACACCTCCTCCTCTTGGCTGGGTCCCTAGCACTGTATGTACAGTTTATGATTATGAAAATCTTCATCACAGCTGAACTACACAGTGGTTCTTACAGTAAATAAAATTTTTAATTTTCCTTGGATGTTAAGAACTGCTTCTTTCTTCCCTCTATTTGCTTACGTACCTGTCACTAAATCATCCTTAAATATTCCACAGAAACTAAGCACCATTTCTAAATGCTTGCTTGTGCTCTCTCACTCTTTTGTGGAGACACCTCACCTGCTCCAAGTAACTGTCCACACTGACTCAACTGAAATTCATTATGTCAAATATTAATAGAATAGAACATTTTGAACGCGGACTATGTGTCAAACACTGTATCAAGTACCCGAGGTAGTTCACAGTAAATACTGTGGCTTAGATGGTCATCAAAACAGTGCTTGAGATGTAGTTGATCTTTTTAACTGTTAGTCTCTTTATCTAAAAAGCAGACACCACACCACTCCTCCTAGTGGTGAAAGATATTTTACAGAATTCTTATATAAACTTTACCCATAGCCACTGGATTAGTAATAAAACCAATCTGTTTTTGCTACTAAATTTTTATGCCCACATGAAAGCTAAATTACCTATTTTTTATATGTACACATTTTTCATCATTCATATCTTTTCACTCTTAACATCCACAGTGGTTTTTCCAATATAACATCCCTTTCAACACAAAGATGACAAAAAGAGGCCTGTTGTCTTTGTCTACACAAATCAGTCTTTATCTTGGCAAGATAACCAAAGAGTCAAGAACCTATTCAGAAATTCAATTTTTTTTCATTTCACCAAAAGTGATCAGGTTCTCATTTAACATTTATTTAACAGCATAAAAGAACTAACAGGTCAAAAAGCAAACTTCAATGAGAAATATAGGTCTAAGGTAGTCAGATTATTTTCCTTTAGAAGAAAGTCTGCAAATGAAAAAAAGAAACAACACTCCACTATAATTATAAAACATAGACAACAAACTGAATTAAAGTAGTACAAACTGAGTATATGCATTCAGTAATAAGCATAACAAAAAGCTGCGAGAACTTTTAAAACCAAATGACTCTTCTACCTTCAACTCTCTTTAAAACAGTATTTTTTTAAAAATCTGGAGTAACTTTACATTTACTTTAAGAGAAAGGCTTGTTAAAAATATCATTCAATTATTTATTAAATCTCAATAGTATCCCAAAGTCCTTTACTCTTGGGATATAATTCCAACACAGTTTTCACAGTTAAAGCTTTTGTGTTGCTCAGTCTTCAACTTAACATCCACTCGATTTTAACATGCAAATAAATACATTAAAAATTAGGATGTAATACTTATTTCGCTTCAAAGTAACATAAAAAATTTATATTGATTCAATACTAAGTGAGCTATCAACCTAACTCAAAATTGGCCTATTCATACTGAATATCTGAATTATTATTTCAATAATACTGGAAGAGCTAGCTTTATACAAACAAACAAAAACTTTACCATGTTTTATACACTAAAACACAGGATGAATGATGAAAATACTGTAAGCTCTAAAATCTTCAATCAGTACTTTAAGGTATTTTAAATCCTTCTAATTAATTAGAACTATAGCATCAGAACTTTTATTTCTGATTGTAAATAACTTTTGGGTAGGAAAAAAAAATATGTTTTGTATAACCTCTTTAATATAACAGAATTCTTTGAAATTAAAGTTGTGACTCAGAATAAATAATGCTAATTCTATATTGGGACAATTTAGAAATAACACAAAAGTAATTTTTGTGGGTAGTTGATATTTTTACTGCAGAACCGCTAGATCTTTGAATTTTAAAAATATTTTTGCCTAACAGTGATCATTTAAGAAGGCCAACTCTAACATTACACAAGGTAATCTGCTGAATCAATAATTATTTCTTAAGTTATTCAAAACTTGACATGCTTTGTATTCTAAGTATGGTAAAAGTGTTAGGGAAAAAAGTGAACAACACTAATGTATGGTGGAGACATGAACATTTAAGTTCCCCTCTCAGAAAAGTTCAAATTAATTTTACATTCAATGAACTGAGAAAAACGGTTCCTCCTCTGTGAGTGCCTGTGCCTTGCACTCCCTGGTCTGTTACCTGAACCAGGAAGTAGGGAAATGCAAACAAATCACAATGAAATAACACTTCACACCCACTAGGATGGTGATAATAAAAAAATCAGATAAACAACTGTCGGCAAGGACGTAGGGCAACTGAAGCCCCCATACACTGCTATGGGAACGTAACTTTGGAAAAGGGACTGGAAGTTCCTCAAATAATTAAACATGGAGTTACTATATGACCCTGCAATTACACTCCTAGGCATCTACTCAAGAGAAATGAAAACAAGTCCATACAAAAACCTGTACACAAATGTTTATAGCAGCTTAGTCATAGTAGCAAAAAGTGGAAACAACCCAGATATCCATCAGTTGATGAATGGTGATATACAAGGGCTGTTGGGAAAAAGTCCAGCTGTTGTTAATATAACAAGAATGGCTTGTGCGACATCAATGTCACCTGGCAGCCAAGGAGAGTGGACTGGAATGCGCATGTGTGAACAATGACATCTTCGCTGTACTAGTTAGTGGGGTTGGCAGATGCCATTGAGGGAGTAATGTGTACTGTGTGGCTGTCGCATTCAAAATAACTGAGCAAATAAAGCAAATAACCTGCATCAAATTTTGTGTTAAGCTTGACCATTCCTCTGTGGAAGCTATTCAGATGACTAGGAAGGCCGCAGCTGTGGGTAACCGGTGACTGGCAACTTCATCACAATGCACCCGCTCATGCATCACGTCTTGTTCAGAGTTTTTTGGCAAAACATCAAATCACCCAGGTGACTCAGCCTCCCTATAGCCCAGATTTGGCGCCCTGCAACTTCTGGTTTTTCCCAAAACTAACATCACTTTTGAAAGGGAGAAGATTTTTCAGACTGTTGATGAAATTCAGAAAACTATGATGGGGCAGCTGATGGGAGTTGGGAGAACTGTGTGAGGTCCCCAGATGCATACTTTGAAGGGGACTGAGGCGTCACTGTCCTATGTACGATGTTTCTCGTATATTGTATCTTGTTCAATAAATGTCTCTATTTTTCATATTACATGTCTGGATACCTTCTAGACAGACCTCGTATATCCACACAATGGAATGTTATTCAGCCATAAAAAGGATTTTGTACATACTACAACATGGATGAATCTCGAAAACATTAAGCTAAGTGAAAGGAAGCCAGTCACAAAAGATTACGTATTGTATGATTTCATGTTTATGATGTATCCAGAACAGGCAAATATATATAGTAAATAGTTTAGTGGTCACCTAGAGCTGGCTGGTTAAGGGGATAAGGAAATAATGGCAAAAGGGTACAGAGTTTCTTTTTAAGGTAATGAAAATGTTCTAAAATTGACTGTGGCAATTGTTGCATATATCTGTGATTATATTAAAAACCATTTAATTGTATTCTTTAAATAAATGAGGTGTATTGTATTTGAATTATATCACAATAGTGTTTGAAAGCTCATCTCCCAGTTACCTGTTTCCCTTTTGTGCATGAGCGACACCCTCCACATCTGGCCGTAACTTTCTGTCTGATTCCCAACAACCTTCCTTTACCGCTTTATAACAGCTTGTAAGTGGTGACTCTTCCCATACCTACTCCCAACAGCAAATTTCAGGTTTTCCCAAGGAAAAGGGCTATATTTATTTTAATATTTATGTATTTCTTAACATGTTTAACATGTATACACTGTCCTACCATTTTTAGTTCCCATCTTTCTTTACGTGATTCTGATTGTCCACGTTTGCATGGTGCAGGGATTTTTAGAACTGCATATGCCATATTAGCAGGACTAACTGTAGAATCAGATATCTCCCCCAAATACACTATTATCAGAAACAGAATTCAAAGGTGGACAAATCATTAATCCAAACCAATAGAATTTCAACCAGTTTTCACTGTTTAAAATTTCAAACTAAAATGCTCAAAGAAATTAAAGCCATTTGGGATACTGTCGTAACAATGTGGGAAAAAGTGTTCAATAATTACACTTTTGTTTTCTAGAGACTTTATAAACACTGGAAGATGGTTCTGAAGGGGAACAAACAACATTCATTCCAAAAAGAAAAAGTCAGTAATTTATGGAGCCTTGCTACCCATCCAGCTTCCTCTACTCTACGTGGGCCGTTCCCTTCCAAACCACACACAGATACCACGTTCACTTCAGTTTCTGTGGTGTCATTCAGTCCCCTAGCAAGGGGCATCTGTCCCTTTCCCTTTAGTCTTACCAAACTGCATACTTCTGATCCAAGTCCTTCAAAGATCATCCCGCCTCTAGCACATTCTTCAGTGGTCTCCTATCCTTGGAGTTCCTACAGTACCTATTGTCTGATTTACACGATTTTAGCCTCACGTTGTTTGCTCATTTTACTCTTGTTCCTTGAACACACAAGCTCCCCAGAGAGATAATCATGGCTAGCACCTCAAAGTCCACATGCACAACATGGCACATGGAGTAAGAGCTCAGGGGTTTTTGCTGCTAGGTGACAAACAGGACAAAATTATGGGCACCAAGTAACTTTCTGGTTTCATCAGTTACGACTCAACCATTTCTGATAGAAGTCATCTCAATGCCTTTCAAGAAGCTAAAATTTTAACTTAGCTATGTTAAAAATATATATGGCTGCTAAGGAAATCCTGTAACACTTGCACTCAGATGTCATTATCACAGTGGAGGCTAAACAAGAAATGGTAGTTGTTATACTAAACATTTTTAGATTGTGGACCCCAATTCTACATTATAAGATGTATGGAAGCAATTTTATCTGTAGCAATTTTATCACAGTGACAAATTATTCCTAAGGAGTGGTTTTCAAAGCTTCCCTTTGGTAGCAAAAACCACTTTTTCAACAAAAGGCTTGTTGGATCATGGAAGTGGAATTCTACCATTCAGAAAAACGCATAGCTAATCTTGCTAAAATTGAGGGAGGGACCTTTGGTTTTGCCTGCTTGGATCCCCCTCAAGTGCATACCACTCTTTGCCTCTCTCCAGTGCCCAAATGCAGCAGACCCTTCAGGTATCTCCGAGAACCATGCAGTGCTGAGAAACACTTATGGAACAATCAGCTAGCTGCCATGAATAGAAAAATATATTCACTTTTTAAAAACCTCAAACATCACTAAAATAGGAAATTAAAACTTACCCATTTCTACTGAAAACTCTTAGCCATGCTTTGATGTTTGGTCCTAACAAACACAAACAAGGTACAGTAGTAAAAGTAGACAAAATAACTGCAAATAAAAATGTTTCCAACACCAACCTATAAAAAGAAAACTTCATTAATTTTTAAAAACGTGTTAAAGGAGCAAATATACACACATATATACTTTTTTGTTACTTACATAAATTTAATACAAAATTTTTTTTTGTATTTTACTTTGAAAGATAACATGAGTCCTAGCAAAATGATGACTATAAAAAATATTTAGCAAACATCTGGCTTTAATGATAAGAATTCCAAAGTGTTAAATACCTTATGTTCCATTTTTGTCCAAGGCAAGAAATCCCATTTCTAGATCATTAACTTTCTTCCTCAATAGTCTCTGGAACTTTAGATTATGTAAGAGCCACTTAGAAAGCTGGATAAACTAAAGACTAGGGGACCCCACCCCTAGAGTTTCTGACTGAGGCCTGAGAATTTGCATTTCAATAAAATGCTGATGCTGGTTTTAGGACTTTGAGAACCATTGCTCTAGATATTCATTCTACTCTAAAATGGATTAGATAGAAATATCTGTTTATCATTACAAAGGTCTTGTCCTCCCTTCTCTAAAAAAGAATTACCTGTTAACTTAAATGTGTATATATAAAAAACTATATATAAATATATAACTGTATACATAGCTATATGTGTGTGTAGATATATAAACCATTCATTTCACCATGATCATTAATCACTGCTAAAGTTTCCCAAACTATAATAAATGTTATATAAAAAAATCCATGAATTTAATTTTCACTCATTTAAAATTTGTCCGTTTTGAAAAGGTATTGAGTTAAATTTTACCTTTAAACTATAAACATTAACTTATTAAGTATCTAAATACAGGAATCTATTGACTTTCCTTAAGAAAATTAACTTTTTTCAAACACTTCAGAATCACATATACTAAGAACTGATATGCTAATAGTAGCTAACTTATCCACATCACCATAGTAAGTTCCCTTAGAGGCTCTAAGGGTCACACGTCTCTCGGTATATTACAGCTTCTCATCTACACCTCCCACCCCCACCCCAAAACCCCCTGTGTATGCGAAGGCTAGATAATAGGAACCTTTGATGAATCAAGTTATTCCTGTTTTTAAAAGAATAACACCACTAAGGAAAGGCAATGTCAGTATCCTTCCATGATCCAATAATCAAACACACCAGTCTTTCTCTAACCATCAACAGAATTAGCCCTTTGTTTAGTAAATGAGTGTTTTAAAATATAATTGCCTTAAGGTACAAATTTCAGACTTACTCTATTAATGGTGCTCCATATAGAACAAAAATTACATGAAAGAGGAAACAAGACATAAGAAAGTAGATACAGCATTTCAAAAACCTGGTTACCTAGAAAAGAAATAAATAATTTCAAGACTCAAGAGAATGCCTAAAGGACATTAAATGCTTTCATTTTTATGTTCAAACATAACATACTCATGTATGAACAGTTAAATGTTCTTTGGATTTGGGGATTCTGAATTCATATCACGTCTTACGCACAGTTAAATGCACAGCCCTCAACATAGCACTGTAAAAAAAACATAAAGGCAAGTATCACCCCCACCCCCACCTCATTCTATCCAACCAACTAGCATTACAGTCAAAAAGCAATTGTTTCTATGGTATGTATGTTGTTATTCAGTATTTATGAACTACTTACCAATAACAGACTGCTAGAATATAAGAAAACACAAACAGTTCTTATTATGTGATGATACATGAAATAGTTGCTATATTATTTACCGAAGACACCCTAATTCCACAATTAATGCATGGCAAGGATCTATCAAATGTTGTGGGCAGGTTTCCAGCAAGTAACAGGCTACTAATTTGGGGGGAAAAAATCAGTTTGGTCAGTGGAAATAATCCAACTGAGTTCCTGACTAATGCTTTATTTTTCCATTAAAAGAAACATTCCCTCTATCTAAAAATCAGTTATCAAGAAATAAGCCTTACCTTGTATGATGAGGAACTTCTTTTAGTGGATGTATTTGGTTTCACCACTAAATATAATACTAGATTGACAGCAGTTACAAAAACAGAACAGATGCACAACCACGTCAAGTGTGTTTCCAATACTGAGAAGTTCTCCAAGAAGAATGGTGGAATGAAGATGCTTAGGATAACTGAGAATATGCATAAAAGATGGGTATACACTAGTCTCTTGATATCAGTATTTTTCATGGCGTATTCTTCAGTGGCTGTCTAATGAAAAACAAATTAAGAAGAGCATATGCAATAATGACTTTTTCTTTTGTTGTAAATGTTCCAACACCTAAAAATAAGTTATGGCCCAAAGTCAATTTTCTATGTATTAGTTTTGGGATATAGGAAGATGCATAATGTAAATGCACATGTGGACTAATATGGTAAACAGCTCTCAGAAACGATAAAGGACAAATTTCATAATTCTAATTTCTTAAATATTTGTAACTCGTTTCTGTAAAACAGTCATGCGCTGGGACCAATTAAGTGATTACTTTTCCTTTTTCTTTGCAAAAATCTGAGGTGAAAACAAACTACAGGGATTAATGATTTGCCCCTGTTAAATATACCTGTGCGTTCTGGAAACCCCATGAATACAGTTTGGCTAAATCGTTGGCTTTTTTTTTTTTTTTACCAGTGTGGATCCTTGTCTAACATCACAATAGTTCACATCTTTTTAGCAAATGCCAAGTGACACCACCAAGTGCACACTTAAATACAACAGTGGCCAGTGTAATCAAGAGAGTTCAAACAACATTATGCTAACTAAGGGATTCTAGTGCTCCAGAAATACCAAAAAGACAATGTCTGTTACAGGTGCTAGATTACATGAAAAGTAAGGCATAAATGGAAGGAGGAAAGAATTGATCCATATACAAAACACACACATATCTTTATAAATTACCTGGCAGAGAGCTTATTATATATAGCACTAATGTTAAGTAAGGATATTAATTTAAATAGTCCACATGTAACTTGTTATTCTATAATATATATATATATATATATTTTACACACACACACGCACACAGAGGGGTGCGTACTAGCATGTAAGATCAAACCTACGCCTTAAACTAACAGCTCTCATCTAATTCGCACTAATTTTCAAAGGCAAATATTTTACTGATAAGGAAAGAGGCTAAAACAGGTTAGGGAATCCGTCCAAGGTCCCAAGCTTCCAAGTGCTAAAGCCATTTCAAATAAAAACACACACTATGGGTCAAGAAGAGTATAAAGGGCAAGAAGGAGAAAGGAAAAGTTTCTGGGGTCCTAGTCTCTGCTTATGGGTGGGGAAGCAGATCTTCAATACACTGTCTGAAGAGACCCTTCTTCGCATTTTTTTTTTTTCTGGACCATTCTTAGAACCCCAACTGACATGGGCAGCCTGGGATGTAATACAGTGAGCAGTACCCAAACTCAAATGCTTACTGAATCAATGAATGAACGAACGAACGAACGAACGAATGAATGAACAAGGGAACAAAGGAGAGTGGGTTAAGTGTTTGTCCCTCTTAAGATACCAGCCCTGTGTTAAGCCCCGACAAGCAATCTTACGAGGACACCCATCAGGCGCCCCCTAGGCGGGGGCACGGCCCTGGCGTCTGCGGTCTGACCTGGCCTGGGCCGCAGACATTGTGGGGTGAAAGAAGGCCCTTCTGAGGTCCTGCGGTAATCTCCGCGCCTTTATCTGCAGTCCCACCCTAAACTGGGTCACTCCGGGACTCTGCCCAAGCTTCAGCCGTCCGAAGTGCGGGCAACAGGGGAAGAGCTGAGAGGCATAAACAAAAATCACAGGCATGGAGACCAGGAGAAAGGGAGAGGCAGACACAGAAAGTCCGAGGGGCTGGCCCATCGGGGCATGCCCTGGGTCACGCCGCAAGGATGGCGCGGGCGGACCGGGGGTACAGAGACTCGCGGTCACCTGGGAAGTTGGCGGGGCTCGCTTGCATCCCCAGGAGGCCCGCGTGCCGGAAGGTTCGGCGGGGCTTACCTAACTCTCCCGCCCGCAGAAGGGAAGGGGGAGCTACCACCTCCCACCACCAGGTGCAACTCGCCCCCGGAACCTTCGCGCACGCGCAGGTTTGTGGGGCGGAGACCCAAGCCCGCACAGCCAACCGTAGAAATGGAGGGGCAGGCAAAAGAAGCAACCCCGCCTTCCTGCTCGTGCTTATTCTTTCCTCGGCTTTCCAGGTGTAGGATAGGCGGGGCGAAATGAGGGGCCGGAAGTGGATTTTTGTAACCCGGAAGGGGAATCATTCCGTGGCTGTATCGATGTTTTCAAGTTGGTCCTGGTACTCTTGCTAAGGGAAACATCTCAGAAGGATGGTGTGCGAAAAATGTGAGTTAAGGGGCTGCTTCTGCGGGAGAAGGAGAGTGGGAGAACCTAACTGGAGTTCCCTGGAAACTTTGCCCCCCCCTTTTTTTTAAACTTCGGCCACTGGTCTCTTTTTAGCTTCTACCCTCCTTCCCTGTCCTTGGACCACTCCTGCCCCTCCCCAAAACATATTGCTCTATATCTTTTCTATTCGGGTGGTATCAGGTTTTTCACCTCTTGTCTATTTGTGTTGCTTCCCCGACCCCGATCTCATCCCCTACAACTTCTTGACTGACTTCCTCAACCCGTAGACCCTTAAGTTTGGAATAGATCTTGAAAGTCACTAATATGTTTGCCAGAGTTAAGCAAATGAAAATACCGACACCGAGGTAAACGTGAATTTCAGGTAAACAACGAACAATTTTTTGTATAAGAATATCCCATGCAGTATTTGTGACTTGGTTCAGGTTCCTGCTCCTTACTACTGTAAGGAGTGCTTTGCCCTGGAGCACTTACTTTTAGGACATTCTTAAAAAACAAAACAAAACAAAACTATTTCTTTGTGTATCTGAAATTTAAAGTTTACTGGGCATCCTATATAACAATCCGAAATTAGTATCCTTCCCAATGGCTTCAGCGCTTTTTTCACGAATACCAGAAAGAAGAGTCTTTCCTTCCTATATATCCAGCGATTCTTTTAAAAAAGATTTTATTTATTTATTTTTAGAGAGATGGGAAGGGAGGGAGAATGGCGTGGGGGTGGGGAGAAACATCAGGTTGCCTCCCTCACGCCCCCAACTGGGGCCCTGGCCACACCACTGAGCCACACCTGCTAAGGTACCATCCAGTGATTCTAATGCCAATCTAGAAGATATCTTACGGTTTTTTGACCTCACAAACTGTGTATATATTTAAAAATATCTGTCATATGCCCAGATCTCTTTTTCCCCAAGCTAGACATATCTGGCTCTTCAGTGACAAGGTTTCAAGGCCTCTTATCTTGATTATTGTTTGTTTAACATAATCAGTTTTGTTTATGTGCCCCCAATAGGTAACACTTTGAACACGGACATCCATAAGTTTGAATCACAGGTCTTAGGTAAAAGAATGGCTATGGGCAAGTTACTTTAATATAAGTTCTCAGTGTGCGGGGAATACTTTTGGGTTTCTGTATTTGGACCGTGGCATTTAGGACGACCCTCCGCAGTAAGACCTCAGCTTATCTTTCCAACCTAATTTTCACTAACCATTATCCTCCTACACTTTGGCCAAACCAAACTATTTTGCATGTCCATGTGTACCCTCAGTTTTCCATGCCTTTGCTCAGGGTGCATCCATTTTTTAATTTGTCTTCACCCTCTTTCCTCCTCTTCACAGTCCCATTGCCACATACCCTTTCTGTTGCCTTTCCCACAGAACTTTCCTGGGTTCCACTTGCCAAGGTTGTTCCTTCCTCCATGAAATTTCTCCTTGTTATGTTAGCTCTCAATTTATTTCAGCTCTCAATTATACCTTTTTATTTTCTAGTTTATATTTAGTTGAATAGTTCTTAACTTTTTTTTTTTTTTTGGTTCTCTGAGTCCTTTGAAAATTTGATGAAAACTGTAGACTCTTACTAGAGTTGAAAATTTGATGAAAACTGTAGACTCTTACTAGAGTCTGTTAAAAAAAAGAAATATACAAAAGGTTTGTGTACAATTTCACCTAGTTCACATATCTACTAAGATCCACCCATAAAACCCAAGTTATAGACTACTGTTAGAGAAATCAGAAAACTCCTTGTAATTTAGAACTTTATCTAACTCATCGGGTTTCTTTTTCTCTGTATTTTGTACAGTGGTTTATACATGGTATAAATGGTGTGTAGATGCTTAGTATTTGTGGAATGAAAAGATTTATCAGATTTGTTTACCTGATTTGTTTAAAGTGTACAGAGGAAGTGTGTTATAAGCCTTTTGTACATCAAATTTTACTGAGTCAATTATCCATTTCCCATAGTTAATATCTTAAGTCTCAGTTCACTGGCCCCAACCCCAGCATACACAGGCTCCAACTGTGATGTGACTGCTGATACCATTGTGAACTCTAGGCACAATATAGTGTATTTATTAGCTAGGAAACACTAATTCCCCTTACTTTTACTATCTTCTTGTAACAGGTGAAAAGAAACTTGGTACTGTTATCACTCCAGATACATGGAAGGATGGTGCAAGGAATACCACAGGTATTTATCCTTTTAGATAAACCCACACAGAAGTCAGATCAGATACTTCCTGTGAATAGCATTTTAGTTTTTAGATTATTTGTAAAATGAGATGTTAGTATACAAAATATTTCATCTGTTAAACATTAAATTATACTGGATCCCCCAACAATTTAGTATCTTATTTAGTTCTCTTAGTTACATGTTGGGGTTCCTAATTTGGTAGGTAGGAGATAGTAAAATAATTAAATGATTTTCAAGCAATGAGTATATCATAGTAATTGATTTGATTCAGCTTAATTACACTTGGTATCTAATGCCCCTCTTCTTGCCTGATTTTTATATTCTTAAACAAATCATTTAAATGTTTTCACTTTCTTAATCATGTTTTGCTGTAAGGTAATTTATTACAGACTAGCCAATATCATCTTGCTATTTATTAAATACAGTGCAAATGTCAGAGGGAAAGAAAAGAAACACTTTCACTATATTCAAGGTCTGTGGCACCAAAGTAGTGGTTTCTAGATTTTACAGTGGATAAATTAAATATAGACCTACTTCTAAAGTCCTGCTTTGAGTCTGAGAAATAAAAGATTGTTTTATCTAATTTTTATTGTTTTTCTAATAAATAGTTGTTTTCTATTAAGTAGTGTTCTAAGAACCTGGTTATTAAATGAGGGTTTTTGAAAATTTAGATATAGGCTAGTCTATTGGTAGGAGGTCAAAAAATGAGTTTTTTAACTAATTGTTTAATGTGAAATGTGTTGAAATAACTAACTGAAATACATGTTTATTTTGAGATAGAAAGTGGTGGAAGAAAACTGAATGAAAATAAAGCTTTGACTTCAAAAAAAGCAAGGTAGGTATAGGAGCATCTACAGAACAATAATACATTAAATTACCACTCTTTCTAATATTAAGCATACTGACGTGAATTTGGTGTGCACCATTCTATTGTGATAATACAGTTAGATCGTTCCTAGCATGTAAAACCAAGCTATCTGTTAATAACCTGATGGTTTCACCGTCACTCTATGAATATATGAAGATAATAGTGCTACTTTCTTTTTATAATTTCACCAGAAAACATGACTTTTATTTTTTCTAGTTCTTTTTTGTTTTTTCTAAATCACTGGAGGGCATTTTTCTATTGCTTTTAGAGAGAAAGGAAGGGAGAGAGAGAAACATCAATGCGAGAGAGAGCATTATTGGCTGCCTCCGGTATAGGCTTGTACCAGGGATTACATGTGTCTGGATCGGGGACCAAACCTGTAACCCAGGCATGTGCCCTGATTGGGAATCAAACCTGCCGCCCTTTGGTTACGGGATGATGCTCCAACTGAGCCACACCAACCAGGGCTTTTTAGTTATTAATTATCCTGCAAATCAGAGGTAACAGAGAAATATGGAAATAGCGTAAGTTCTGGAGTCAGATTTCAATTTGAATCTAGACTCTGTCACTGTGTAGCTCTGTGACCTTACACAAGTTAAACTAGTTTCTTAACTTTTCTGAACTTTTTCAGCTGAGAATGGGGATAAAAATATCTCCCACCTTAAAAACAATTATTGACACCATTTTATTATAGCCAGTCATAAAAATCTCATGAAGCCTTCCAGCTGCCACCCCGTTTTCTTGCTTCCCTTCACAGCAGAAGTTTTAAAAAACCCTATCTAGGTACTTACTCAGTGTCCTTAAGTTCCATTCTTTCCTTTAGCCATTCTAGTCAAGTCTTGTCCCAAGCACACCCTGAAACTGCTCTCATCAGGGTCACACATGACCTTTAAAACTGATGCCTGCTACTTTATTTTACCTTACTTAACCTTTTAACAACTCTTTATTTTTGGAACCCTTTATTCTTTTGGCTCTGGGACACCACATTCTTCTTTCCTCCCAACTCACTGGCTGTTCCTTTTCAATCAAGTGCTTCTGGACTCAATCCTAGACTTTTTTTTTCTATTTATAAGTTTATAATTTCTCCTCAATTGACTTTGGTCCAATGCCTTTAAGTAAAAACTGTCTATTAATTACCCCCAAATGTATATCTGTAGTCCTGACTTCTCTGAGCTCCAAACATACATTGAACTGTATCTTGACTTATCCAATTGGATGTCTTAACAGGTATCCTCTTCTTCTTTCGGTCTTCTAATCATAGTCTTCTCATCATTGCCCCACTGTCCAAGCCATTCCTCACTGGTTCCCTCCTTTCCCTCACTTCTCATACCGATCAGCAAGTCCTTTGGTCCTGCTCCCAAAGTATTACCTGAATCCACCTGCTTTTGTCTATGTCACTGCTATTAACACATTCCAAACCACTGTTATTTCTAACTTGGATACCTTAGTAACTTTCCATCTCCCTGTTTCCTCTCTGTTTCCTTATAGTTAAGTTTAGAGGGCATGTAACTTCTTTGCTCAAAACCTGCATTGGTTTTCTTTTTTACCTTGAATAAATTCCAAGCACCTTTCTGTGTTGTTACGAGGTCCTTCAAGATCTGGCCCCTCTCACCTCTGACTTCCTGTGGTAGCAACCCCTACACCAGATGTGCCAAGCCCACTCCCTCTGTAGGAGGCTCAAGCTTACTGTTCCCATCTAGAGCTCCCCCCTCAGGACTTACAGAGCTCCTCCTCCTTGCTACTTGGGTCTCAGCTGAAGCGTTACCTCCTCAGAGAGGGTCCGTAACAAGTATCTAAAGGGATGCCTTCCCTCATGTCTGCCACAGTGCCCTGTTTGATCTCCCCTACAGCATGTTATGACTATCAGAAAAGCGTATTGGTTTCATTACTTACTGTCCATCTCGCACTAGAATGTCGGCCTGATGAGGGCAGAGGCTTTGTCTGTCAAGTTTATCTTTTGTATGTAAAGTAGTAGCAGGCATGTAGTAGGCACCCAGCATGTATTTGCTGAATAAATAAATACCTTTGATGGCATCATCCCAAGGATTAGAAGTAATAGTAAAAATAAAGCTTTTACTATATCCAGTGCCTGGCCTATAAATAGCACAATAGATTTAATCTTTTAAGTGATGAGTAGTGTCATATAATGTATTGTTGACTGATTTATTGATGTTTTTTAAGACCAGTTATTATTGACTGAATTGTATTTTTACAGATTGTAGAATTTAGATACTTTTCGTTCCTTTATGCTCCCAAATTTATCCTGATATCATTAAAAAGTAGTTATTACTTTTAGATTCTCTAAATATTTCACTTTGGAAAGTGCACTACTGTATTGCATTGACTCTAAGATATCACTATTTATAAAATGCATCATTACTTTAAGAAAGAAAAAACTCTGTCAATTAATACTTGTAAGATTTCAGAGATACTAAAATGTACACCTTAGAATGATAAAATACGGTTTTAAGGTAAAGTAATTCCTTGTTACAGGTTGAAACAATTGAGTGTATAGAAAAGAAGAATAGTGCTTATTTCTCTTGTGGGGAGTAAAGTAGATATTCTTTTGGGTTTAGAAAAATTAACCTTTGAAAATGAGCTATTGTACTGTGTACCCAAAGAAAAGAAAATGTTTGTATTCAGTATATGAGTATTGTTAGAAATAGTTATTACCAATTTAAGGGAAAATATTTCCTCTAAGGTTATTTTGCACTTCAGTCACTATAAGGTGGCATTTTTATATAGTAGGATCTTTTTTAACCAAGAGATTAGATCAGCTAATTGAAGAAATCAGTGAAAGTAGGCAATCTTTAAAAATACACATACTTTATTTTAAATTAAAACATATAACTCTGCATACATTCATCAGTCATTTGTATTGAGACAAAGCCTTTTGAGTATGAGTTCTTCATCATTTTCCTCATAATTCATAACAAGAATATATATTTCCAGTGTCTTTAAAGTGGAGCAAGAACTGACAGTTGCAAAGTGCCAAATCCTCCCACTTTTGATTTTTCTCAATTTTTAACAGTTGTCTTACCCACACCTAAAGCAATAGCAGCTCTAATGACACATAAGTAGTCATCCTAAAGCAGTCACTTAGTTTTTAATAGACTCACCCACTCTTTTTGTACCCATATTTCATCAGTTTCCATAATGTTATATCAGACAAATTGACAGATACATTGGCAATAAACAGGTTTGGGATTAAGTACTACTGGCCCTGTATAAGCATACATTTTGCATGAAAGGGGTCAAAGTGTGCAGGCGTTTGACGGCCTCGCCAGCCGGGAGAGCGCTGTGCCTGTCAGTTGTAGAGCTTGATGGAGGGAAGGGAGAGCATGGATCAGTCCCACTTGTTGCGTAAGTGAGGTTGTCTAAGAGTGTTTTCTGTGGTATCACACATTTTTCTTTCTTTTAAAAAATCTCCAGGTTTGATCCATATGGAAAGAATAAGTTCTCCACCTGCAGAATTTGTAAAAGTTCTGTGCACCAACCAGGCTCTAATTACTGCCAGGGCTGTGCCTACAAAAAGGGTAAGTTTATACTGTTTTTCTATTCATATCAAATCTATTTAATTTGGTATTGATTTGTATAATATAGAAAAGGAATAGCCTTTATGAATTTTATTATAATCAAATTCTATTTTTTCTAAGGCAAAGTAGAACTTGCTCATTGTTAGAAGTATATATTTTCTTTTCTGATACTGTGAAGTTATGCTTTTAGCTTCAGAACTGACTTAAATTAGCCAAACCATTAATATTAGATATTTGTTGGTATTAGATATTAGTTGGTATTATGATCTGATGCTCACATGTTTTCTTTTGTTGTAGGCATCTGTGCAATGTGTGGAAAAAAGGTTTTGGATACCAAAAACTACAAGCAAACATCCGTCTAGATGCATTGATTCCTGCCTTTCTATATGATTTTGCTTTCTGCATTAAATTTTCAAGGCATGTCATAGATGTTCAAGTTACCAAATGACATGTTTTAAGACAATTAAGTTTAAACCAGGGAAGTCGATTGGTATTCATTTTTTTGCTCTCAAGATGTTCTGAGTAGCAACAGTGTAATTAGCCTGCCTTACATGCATCTGATTAAACCAGAATACGTGGCAAATTTAACAACAACAACAAAATACTGGCTCAGCTCTGTATGCACTTTTTATTTAACATTATTCATATAATTCTTATCTCTCATTCTACTTTACTTACAGATATTGCAGAAGTGAAAAGGAGATTATTGTTATTTGCTCAGAACTTGGCATCCACACTTACACTATCCAGACCCTTATTCCCTTATTGGTTGTCTAGTTCTTAGAATCAGTAGCACCTTAATTAATTGCAGCTTCATCGGGTATTTAAGTATCTGAGACCATTATAGCTGAATGGTTCCTTAGAAATTAGTCCAGACCCAAGTAAAACGCAAAAGTTATGTATATGATTTTTAAAAATTTGTTCTTGAAGGTATAGTGCTAATACTTTTCAGATGAGAATAAGAACATAAAAGACACCAAATATATATCCAAATGAATACACTGGATTTCAGGAAAACACATGACCTTGAAATGACACTGTTACGAAAGGCAAGAGAACAGTGTCTGTTATGATGATGTACAATGGAAATGAATTACTACTCTTTGGAAAAGCTCTTTCAAGCAAAAATGAAGCTTTTTTAATTCTCTCCCCACTCCCCCATCCCTACCAAAAAATAAATAGAACAAAGCAAACATTTTAATTCTTAAAATATATGTATGTATCTTCAAAGAAACATTTTTGTTTTAGTACCTTCAGAGGTTCAGCACTTCTGCTTTGGAAACCTGCAGTCCACTAAGGGAGACCAAAAAGTGTTCCCTAATGTCAAGTACAGTATGTATAAATACCATTACTAAATGTATAGAATAGATAACATGTTATACATAATATAGGTATTGCATTTTTATTTTAAAATTATGGAAAATGAAGTTCTGTTTATAAGTTCTTTAAAATTGTGTTTCTGGGTTACATTGTTATTAATATCCAGAAGGATCACAAGGATAATGTAAAATATAATAAAAAACAATAATTGTGAAGACAAGAAATGTCATCTCATGCTTTAAATGATTTGGGAATTTTAGTTAAAATCAACAAAAGGGACCTATAATAGAACCCAGTCAGAGAGTGGGCCAGATACATTAAAAGTTGGGTTGGCCAACTTTGGGAAAGGTGGATTTCTCAGGTATTAACTGGAACCTGGACTCCCACTCTCAGTTCCATACTTACCCCTTGAGCAGCCTCCTTCCATAAATGACAGTGGCCAGACTCAGGTTCTCCTACAAAGATTTTCATTAGTGTTAACCCTCAGAGCTGAATGTAAGTGTTACAAATCTTCGTATTGTTGAAATAATAATATGACTGCCATATATTAAATAGAATTTATTAGGTGAGAAGGAAAATCCCAAACAAAACATGAACATAAAAAAATACTTTTTTAAAACAAGGCACGTAAACACAAACTATAACACGAAAGAAGACGATAGAATTATGGCCAAGCGTAATTTTAAAGTAAATGTAAAAATGATGAAATAAGGTAATTTTTAAAATCACAGACATTTAAATATATATATTAGAAACAACATAGAACTCAGGCAGGACACTTCTTCAGTACATTGATTAGACTATATAGCCATCAAAAGGATATAAGAATTACATATACAATATTTGCAGAAGTTCGGGTATATACATAGAAAACACCTGAAAACTATTAATACTGGTTTTTCCCCCCGTGGACTGGAACTGAGGGATGGGAAAAGAGACTTAACTCTGTCTCCTCATGCTAACCATCTAATACTTTGTAGCTCCAAGTTTCCTTAGCCAGAGAAACAGGAGAGTACTAATAATTATAGTATCCTAGAAATACACATTTACATACATGTGTATTTGTTTTGAGAATTTTAAATAGAAGAAATACATATATTGTTCGGCACTTTGACTTTATTTTAATGTTTCCCTTATTTGCTTTACCATTTTCTATGTCTTGTTATATATTTTTCCCTTGACCCATTTGAGCATATATTGCAGACATCATATCCTTTACCGTTCAGTACTGTACCTGTACTTACTAAGAACGAGCACACTAAGTGCAGTTACCAAATTCAGCAGTCTAACATTGATAACAATATGTTCATCTACACTCCCTCTTCCAATTTCATATGTTGTTCAGTTGTTTTTCTTTCTGTTACAGTAACTTATCCAGGATCATATGTTACTTTATGATGACACTAGCTTCTCTTTGTTTTTTGTACTATTGATGTATTTGAAGAATATAGAGTAGTTAAAGCATGAACATCCCTCACTGTAGGTTTTTCCAGTGTTTCTTTGTGTTTAAATTCAAGTTATGCAGTGTGGGTTGAAATACAAGTGATGTGTTCTCCAGTGTCACATCCAGACTCAACAGAACATCCCTTTGTACCTTATTAGTAATGTTCACTTTGGTCACTTAGGTAAGATGTTACTAGTCACTATAATTATTGTTTTTCCTTTGCAATTAGTGCTTAATTTGTGAGGAGAAATTTTTGAGAACATGTTGATATCCTGTTCCTCATCAAACTGCCTCTCCTGGATTAGCAGCCTTTGATGATTCTTTAAAAAAAAATTTAATGTTTACAAAACTGATTTAATTACTTGTCATTGTACTCTAAGGAAGCAGCCTCCCTTTATCAATATAGAATAAATGCTTTTTTTCCTAACCATTTGCATGTTAGTTACAGATATGATGCCTCTTTACCTCAGATTCCTGTGTATTTCTGAAGGATAAGAATATATTCTAACATAACCATAGCACTAATGGCCTTTGTAGTAAAAAATAAAAATAAAAATGGGTCAGGATCTAATCCAGGATAACACATATTTAGCTGCCAAGTCTCTGGTCTCCTAGAACAATTCTTCAATGTCTTTCAAAAATGTCAAAGTCATAAAACATAGGCCAGTTATTTTATAGAATGTCTCAATCTTAGCTTTTAAAAATTTGTTTTGTTTAATGATTACTTTGAACTTACTCATTTTTGGCAGGAGTGTCATAGAAGTGATGTATCCCTTTTCAGTGCATTGTCATGGTGTCGGTTGTCCCCTTTCAAGGTGTTTGTTTCAGTCACTTGTTTTAGGTGGCATCTGCTAGAATTCTCCACTATCAGGTTTCTGTTTTTTTCTATTAAACATGCTGCGGGGAGATACTTTGAGACTGTAAATATTCTATTTCTCAGCGAACTTTTACACCCTAATTTAGCATCCAGTGATGTTCCTTGGCTGAATTAGTCGTTACTCCGATGGTTGCCAGATGGTGGTTTTCCAATTATATAATTCCTTGTACACTTAGTAGTTGGCATTCTATTGTAAGGAAAAGCTTTTTCTTTTTATCACTGATGCTAGTGTGAACTCATGGATTCCTATTTTATTCAGTCTGTTACTCCTCATTTGTTTTGATGTCAAATTGTCCCAGATTTGGCCAGTGGGAGAACTTTCAAGCTGGCTCCTGGTCTTTTTGGCACATTTTTACCATTTTTTGAGAAATTTCTTATTTTCCAGCACAAATTTTCCAAGTATATTTCACTGTTCTTTCTTTCCCCACCCAGCCCTGGAATCGGCCATTTCTCCGAAGTTCCTTTTAGTGGAGAATTGTGTTTAGACTCAGATCTGGGCCTGCTGGGATGTCATTGCCTCTAGGCATCTTCTACAGAAAGAGCAAGTGAGCGTATATTAAAAATTACAAGTTTTATTGATATCTCCAATTCCAATTCAACCTCTGTGTTCTTCCTCGCCCTTCCCCATTCCATATTTTGTACCTTCTTCTGCAGTAAGAATCTTAGCTCTCAACATCATAAATATAATTACTCATTTTTCATATTGGTCATGTATTTTGTAATTAAAAATATTTTTAAGTTAAAAAGAATCTAGGTAAGCCCAAAGGAGACTTAACACATGCGAATGTCATTCATCAGTCAGTTATTACAGAAGAAACTTGGAAACTTCAGTATATTTTGCCTCCTAGGTAAATCTGGCAAATGAACAAATGGTGCTAAATACTTTTTTCCGTTAATCTAACATTTATTGGACCTCTACTTTGTGCTCATCCCTAGTCGGACTGCTGTTACTGGTTTTAAACTTTTACTTACAAGCAAGTAATTGATAGGCAACCCATCAAATTAATGTAAAATTATAAAGGTAATGTGTGACAATAGCAACAAGGAAAATAATATGTATTTTTAAAGGTCTTATTATTTTTAGAGAGGGGGGAAGCAGGGAGAAAGAGAGGGAGAGAAACATCCATGTGTGTTTGCCTCTCATGTGCCCCCTACTGGGGACCTGGCCTGCAACCCAGGCATGTGTCCTGAATGGGAATCGAACAGGCAACCCTTTGGTTCACAGGCTGGTACTCAGTCCACTGAGTCACACCAGCCAGGGTGCAACAAGGAAAATACATTGAAAGAATAGTGACTAAAAGGAGACTGATTCAAAAGCAACAATTCTAGCAAAACAACTAAAACTAGGGACAAGACTAAGGTGATACTAGGAAAATGGAGATGAAGGGAGATTTAGAAAGACCTGATAAAAGAAGATTTGACAGGATTTGTTGATCAAATGTGGAGGAATGAGGTGAGTCATAGTGTCTCATTTGATATGGTAATGGTACATTTCTCCACTAGATGGTAGTGGTGTTCTTTCTTGGCTTTCCATCCTACTAGAAGATTCACAGTTTTAGCAACTTAAAGGTCGAATAAATAGGTGGCCCTGACTGGTGTGGTTCAATTGGTTGGACACCATTCCAAAAAGCAAAAAGTCACCAGTTTGACTCTGGGTCAAGGCACATGCCTGGGTTGCTTGTTCAGTCCCCACTTGGGGAACAGGTCGGGCCACATATGGAAGGCAGTCAATGTTTCTCTCCCTCTCTTTCTCCCTCCTTTCCACTCTAAAAATTAATAAATAAAATCTTTTTAAAAAAAAGATAAACTAGATGGACATAAGTTTCCAATGACATTGTGAACAAGCTAGCCAGAGAAACCATGCAACAATAAAAATCCTGGAAAATATTTACTTACATATCTACATATGCATGTAAGTATACAAAATTTATATATATATATAGATTTTAAAATATGTATATAGTTAAACTGGCAAAAAATAATGATGATTCTCAGATGCCAGAAACAAAAGGAAAGTGCAAATTGAAAGGGTAAACCGACACCAAGGCCAGAGCATACCTTTAGGAATATCTGCCAATTTTCCAGAATCTAAAGCCTAATTTTCAGGGGCATCACACACATGGAAGACAAAGCCATGGGCTTGAGCAAAGTGGGAAGATTAGATCAGAGACATGCATAAAACAGAGCCCTGCAAGGCAGCAATTTCAGAATTTTAACATAGGAGGCCTGTCTGGGAAAATTCCGGCCATTGTTAATACAACAAGAACAGTTTGCACAACTTCAGTGTAACCTGGCAGCCAAGGAGAGTGGACTGCAGTGCACATGTGTGAACAATGAAGGCTTCACTGTCCAAATTAGTGGGCGTGGTTGAGTGAGCATGTGTACTGTGTGGCAGTCACAATTCAAAATGACTAACGGAATAGAGCAATGAATCTGCATCAACTGTTGCATTAAGCTTAAACATTCCCCTGTGGAAACTATTTGGAAGATTCAGAAGGCCACAGCTATTGGCAACTGGTAATTGGCAACTTTATCACGACAATGTGCCTACTCATGTGTCTACTGCAGAGATTTTTGGTGAAACATCGCCCGGGTGACTCAGCCTCCCTACAGCCCAGATCTGACACCCTGTTACTTCCGCCTTTTCCCAAAACTAAAGTCACCTTTGAAACGGAAGAGGTTTCAGACTGTTGATGAAATTCAGGAAAATATGACAGGGCAGTTGATGGCAACTGGGAGAACTGTGTGAGGTCCCAAGGTGCCTGCTTTGAAGGGGACTGAGGTGTCACTGTCCTGTGTACAATGTTTCTTGTATCTTGTATCTTCAGTAAATGTCTCGGTTTTTCATATACAGCTGGATACCTTCTGGACAGACATAGTATATTGTTCTGCACTTTGCCTTCTAATACTTGCTTCACCACTTTCTATTGTTTGTTATATTTTCTTCCTTGATCCACTTGAGAGTATATCACAGACATCATACCCTTTACCCTTTAATACTATATCTGTACTTTGTAAGAATAAGCATATTAAGTGCAGCTATCAAATTCAGGAACTTAACATCGATTATAATACCCTCATCTACAGTCCCTCTTCCAGTTTCATTTGTTCAATTTTTTTTTCTGTTACAATATCTATTCCAGGATCACATCTTACTTTATCATGACCCTTTAATCTGGAACATTTCCTTAACTTCCCTTTGTCTCCTGTAGTATTGCTGCATTTAAAGAATACGGTACAGTTAAGGTATAGAGCAAAGCGCCCACATACACAGAAAGACACTGGGGATACTTTCGTATCCTGGCCTTAGCCCTGGGGACACCAGGGAAAACAATGAAAAATCTCTCCAGAGATTTCAGCAGAAAGATCCAAAGATTATAAAAATATATATGAACTTGAAACAGACATGAAAGGTAGAGGAAAAGGGTCTCACATACCATCCAAAGTCCCAGAACATATATTTAAATTTTTTCATAATCTTTTAAAAATCAGAAGTAGACATTTTTAAGAAAGCAAATGAGTCTACAGCCAACAGATCCTCGCTAGAGGATCTTTCCAAAATGCATATGAGGTAGAAGAAATGAGCTCAAAAGGAAGATAGAAAACATAAGAGAGAATAGTGAGCTCCCAAAAGTGGTAAATACATATTCTACTTTCTAGTACTTTTGTTCTTATTAACCCCACAAATTTGATATTATCATCTTATATAATCAATGTTTATCTACAGTTATCTACATACAGGAGTGGGCAAAAGTAGGTTTATAGTTGTGAGTACACAAGCTTATTCTTGTGTTATTATTTAATATTATTTTTCCATATAAACAACTGTAAACCTACCTTTGCCCACCTTGTTTATAAAACTGAATAATACACATTCTTCTTAAACATATAAAGAACATTTACGGAAAAGTAATCATGTACTGAGCCATGACATAACAATTTTTAGAAATGTGATTATCTGCAAAACCAATCTCTAACTGCAGCACAATTAGGTTAGTAATCAACAGCAGAATGATATATTTTTTAACCTTATATTTGGATATTTAAAACACTCTTCTAAATAACCAATTAATTAAAAAAGTGAGATTAGAAGATATCAAATAATGAAACTAATAAAAAGTTGTGGGATACAGCTGAAGTAGAATTTAGAAGGAAATAACTAACTTTAAATGCTTATGCTGTATGGGAAAAGGGAAAAAAGTCTGACAGTTATTGAACTAAGAATACCGTTAGAAAAGCAAGTCCAAAGATTGTTGGAAAAAGGAATTAATAAAAATAAGATCATAAATGAATCACATAAAACATATAATAGAAGAAATAAAGCTCAACAGAACAAAAAGTGCTTTTAAAAACTAATAAAATTCTAAAACCTCTAGCAACTGATTAAAAAGTTAGGAGTAGTCTGTTTTAGATATAAGTAATGGGACATAATTACAGATGCAGCAAAGATTTTTAAAAAGAATATTTTGAACAATCTTATGCCATTATATTTGGAAAATGTTAGCTGAAATAGTTTCCTATAAATAAAAAGGGGGTTAAAATTGGCTCAAGAAGAAATCAAAAATCTGAAAGGATCTATAATCATTAAATATATTTTATCAGGAGTTAAAGAAATACCAGATTGAGATAGTTTTATAGGTGCGTTATACCGAAATTCTAATAAAAGTGCTTCCAAACTTACACAAACTTTTTCAAACAATAGAAAAAATGATACTATTCCTCAGCTCACTTATAAGGCTAGTATAACCTTGTTGCCGAAACCACGCAAGTATTGTGAAGGAAAATTACAGGGCATTATCAATTGTGAGCAAAGATGGAAATATTAGAAATATTAGAAAATGAATCCAACAATGCATAACAGTTAATATTATTTTGTGACCAATGTGAATTAATCCCAGGAATGCAAGATTAACTAACGTTAGAAAAAGCTATTAATTTAATACCCACATTAACAAATGAGTGGGAAAGAATTATGGCCATTTTTTATAAAACCTAACAACCAATCATAATAATAACTTAGTAAACTAGAATAGAAATTCCTTAACCTAGTAAAGGGTAACATCAAAAAGCCCACAGCGAATATATCAAGTGTTAAATGCATTGGCTTTAAAATCAGTAACGACAAAAATGCCCACTCTTACCACTTCTATTCAACATACTGGAGATCCTAGCCAGTGCAATAAAACAAGACAAAGGGTGGAAAAAGTAGAGCGATCAGAAGGAAGAACAGAGCTGTCATTATTCGTGGTATTCCAGTACTTTGTGGATTCAAAAAGAATCCACAGCAAATTATTAGGATGAATAAACTTAGTTTATCCAATATACCACAAAGAAGATCAATAACCAAAAGTAAAATGCATTTCTGCCTAAGAGCAAAAACAGAAAATATAACTTAAACATAAACTCTATGTAATAAAGACCAAAAATATGAGAATGTAGTAGGTGTCCAAGTCCTTTATATAGAAAGTTATAAAATTTTATTGAACAAGCTAGAGCTCAACAAGCTGATCATAAAGTTTATATGGAAGAGCAAAGGGCCAAAGGAGCTTTTAAAGAATAACCAGTTGGAAGGGTTTGCTGTACCAAGCATAAATGTTTATTATGAAACTGAAGCATTAAGACAGTATGGTACCTAACAAAGGCAGACACACACAGGCCAGGTGTAGATGAGTACGGATACGATGCAGGTGGCATTGTAAGTCAGTGGGGAAATTCAGTAAATTCCAACTGGACCCCTGCACACAAAAGCCAAATCCAGGACGTAGATGTTGTGAAAGGCAGTCCTGCTCTGCCTGTTGTCCAATATCAGAAGAGAGATTTCTAAACACTGTCCACTTTCTAGTTGTTCAAAGAAGAAAGGTGAATCTGGTCCCCAGTAGTCCCCTGGGGTCATAAATGAAAGTCAAATGCAGTTCTTTAGAGTTTTCTTCTTCCTGCAATTGTTTTTCCTCCTCGTCGCTTTTATCTGTTTGTCTAGATTATCTTCCTTGTTAGAAGTTTTCTTCAGATGTCTGGTCATATTTAGTTTTCTGCTTACTCTTAATAGAATAGGGACACTAAGGCCATCTATCAGTAGTGACACTACTGACAATTTGGACCTGATAATTCTTTGTTGTGGGAGGCTTTTCTTGTGCATTGTATGATATTTAACATCACCTCCGGCCTCTACCCACTAGATGCCAGTAGCACTGCCCTGAGGTTTGAGACAATCGAAAATGCCTCCAGACATCGCCATATGCCGCTCGTTGAGAACCACTGATGGAGGATGATGTATCCAGGCTGTTTGTGAGGGCACTCTTGAAGTTAGTATCTTTAGATGTTTCCTCTTGAGATGATCATATTCTCCGCAAAATAGTCCTCTAACTTCTCTAACCTGCAGGGTGAAGTGGAGGAGGAAAGCAGGGGCCTTAGTATTCAGTATACTTGCATTCATGTATTCTTCCTGTTTTCAGTACTTCACACCCACCCTCACCTGTGCCTGGTGTTCCTCCAATCCAGAAACCATCCGTTTGCCTGTCTCTGAAGCCTGAACCTCTAGAGTGTGGGAGGGGCAACCCACCAGTGGCGCACAGTGCGGGGAGGGGAGAAATCCAGGAATCCTCCTGACTCTCAAAAAGCCTTTATTTGACCAGTCTTCCTTAATTCAACATCTCAAGTCACCTTCCTTCTAAAGGTGCCACCAATCCTTGAGTCTTTGGAGGACTGTGGAGTGCATCTTGAATTTATTTTTCAATCTTTATTTAATGTTAGCTTACAATTTGGTCCTTCAAGTGTGCCAAGACAAACACCATTTGTCTGTGTGCTTACCGCCTTCCCAGGATTGGGTTCCCTTGGTGTCCTCTTCCACTCTTTTTACCCTTAGGATTCATGCCAACCCCCCTAAAATACCTTTAAGGTAGTTTTATGTGGGGAGGATGAGAAGGATAAAAATTAGGTTGTGAGTTTCACTCTGTCTCTTTATCCAGAAGCTCAATTTCATGTATTTGCGATAGTTTCATCATGTTTCTAATGGTCACCAGACACTGACTGCTCTGTGGACTGTCATGTGGAAGGGAACAGATACTGCCTTCAATTCCTTCTCACTGTACTCTTTCTTATAAATCATGTTATAATTCTGTTTTGACCCAGGGAGGAGATATTCTAAGTAAGAGGAGAAGTAGTGGGGACAGAAATAAGCAAAGACATGGAAGAATGAAGAGTGAGATATTAATGGAGGGTAAGAGAGATTAACCTGGTCGAAATTGAAGCTCATGTTGAAGGGTCACGAGAGATCTGAATACAATAAATTGATATGGTAGGATCGGATTAAGGAGCCTAAAATGTTGGTTTTAAGAGATCAGGTTGGATCCAGGAGGAAATAGAAAAACATGATGGACTTTTCATCTGAGAAGTGATTTGATGAAAGTAGGTTTTATAGAAATTAATCTAATGCTCTGACAACAGATGAACAAGAATAGGGAATGAATAGAGGCAATGGAGCTTCCTAGGGAACTTGGCTGAAATCCAGGTATAAGTGATCAAGTACCAGGTCACAGCAGGAGGGATGGGAGTGGAAAAGACACATTGTAAAGTCTTTAAAAAAATTTTTTTTTTAAGATTTTATTTATTTTTATTTTTAGACAGAGGGGAAGGGAGGGAGAAAGAAAGGAAGAGAAACATCAATGTGTGGTTACCTCTTACGCGCCCCCTATGGGGACCTGGCCCTCAACCCAGGCATGTGCCCTGACTGGGGACTCAAACTGGCAACACTTTTGTTTGCAGGCCGACGCTCAATCCACTGAGCTACACCAGCCGCAGCTTAGATTGTAAAGTCGTTGACAAGGAAAATTTGATTGTATTTGTTACCACCAGCTATCGTAGAAGTGAAATAGATCACCGTTGAACCTACAGAATCTTATATCTGGATGACAGAGCTAAAACACATTAAATAAAATGTTGGTTGTGGCAAGAAATGTGCCCAGTAAAGCACTATGTGGTTTAGTCATTGAGAAAAAACCCAATCAAGACAATGCGAGAAAAGAGAAGGGAAGCCGTTATAAATCCACAGAGTGGTGTCACTGGAACGTAACAATTCCTGAAGACCAGCCAGCCCCCTTGGATCATGGACCTGGAAAGACACTGAAACACTTTCTCTACTTTACTTCTGCTTGTTCAGGGAGCGCCTCCTGCACAAGGCCTACCAGGGGCTTTTCAAACCCCGAGGCCATGTGAGCTTTCTGGCTACATCCCTGCCACAAGCCCCATCTTCCCTTGTAGGTCAAATTCCTGAAAGAAAGTTAGGGCCTAGCTCCACCGTTCAGGTCAGGGTCCAAGTTACCTGAGTTGGCCAGCTGTGGCAGAGGATGGACTGGGGAGGGAGTGGCTACACAGTGATGCCCATTCCCCAGCAACCATGAATATGGCAGGGCAGTTGACCTGCCCAATCCCCAAGGACACTGTTGTTTCCATGAATCTGAATTAGAAAGGAAGCTGGCAGAGTTTGGTGTACAATCTTACCATTTGTAGTGGTATCAGATATACAGGGACCGGTGGAAGTAACGCCTGGTTAAGTGTGGTTGGTAGGGTAATAATATGGGTGTAATAATTTATAGTTTAAATTCGAACATTTCACCTAAAATGGCATATGGTGTGCCTGAGTGTGATATTGTTATGTTACAGAATTACTTGCTTATGATTTTGTAATAAAAAGGGGCGTTATTTTTGCCGGACCCTGCAGCATCGCCATGCTACCTCACAAAGCCACTGCGGGGGAGGGTAAATATGTGAAGCCTATGAGGCTGGCCCAATGTGCTTATTCCATCTATGTTAGTGGCTTGTACTTCAACCTAACAGCTCCCCCTGAATTCAGCCTGTGAGTCATCTGGCATCTTTGCCAGCACCGGCCAGTCCTCGTCCAGCCTTTCTTTGTATTGTTTGTAGATAAAGGACAGCTTGTTTGCCAGTGGACCAATGCACCTACACCACACGACCCCATGGAAACTGGTCTGCTGTGGGGCTCCAAGGAACTCGTAATTTTTCCAAAAGAACTTACAGTTCTTTACATCTATGCAATTGTTTAAGGGTCAGCAAACAATGGCCCAGAGACCAGTCACCTATTTTTTTATATAAAGTATTTCAAGACACAGCCATGGCCGTTCATTAACAGATTGTCTATAGTTGCTCTGGTGTATAATGGCAGAGTTGCAAAGCCTGAAATATTTACCACCTGGCCCTTTAAGAAAAAGTTTGCTGACCTATGTTCTAGATAGTTCTAGAAATGATCAGCATTTTTGGAAAAACCTTGGGTTGATGTAAAAGATAGTGGCTGCACAGCAGTGGTACAGTGTTTTCCCAGGCTATTTTTATTGATTCTTAATCCCTTAATCACTTAATGGACTAAATTTAGGGCAAGAAGTCACTCAGACATCTCTAAATCTTGTCTTACTGGCTCAAGCGAAAGCACATATTTTTCTATATTGATAACTAAACCCTTAAGTAATTTGACCTAGATGATTATTTACAGTTTATCCCAAATGCCTTTAGTTTGTTCTGCTTATTTACTGACGGATTATGCCTTCTTGCTATGTTCACTCAAGAATAATAGTATGTAATTTATATCTTGTATGACCTGGAATGTTGGAGCCCTTTTCCAAATGCACCTTTGATTCATTTCCACGGCGTGGGGTTGGCCTTTCAGCGATGTGGTTGAGATTCCCCAAACAGGATATCAATTTTCACTCTTCACAGCAGGAGAAACATAATCCTACTTCATAATTTAGTGGGCCGAAGAGCTCCCTACATTCTTGTACTATCTTTTAAAAAATATATAAAATAAATGTTAATTTGCTTTCTTTGTGGATTATTTGCAACAAACTTGCACTTTCAAGGAGCTTGCCCCACACTAGGTGAGCATACTCAGCTAAGGCAGCCCAATGGAAGCTTTTGCCAAGAGTTTAATGATAAAAATACATTGCTTGCGAAAGCTCTAATTTAGCACTCTGGTGTCTCCTGTGTGGTTTTGCCACACACTCTTCTTTGCCTGAAATATAGGATCTGTTAAGTCACCTGTCACTCTCTCTCCAACAGGCAAAGAGGAGAGACTCTGGGGTTTTTGCATTGTGACCCTCCACCCCTGGGTGGTGGAAGGACCCTCCACCCCTGTGTTCCTCCCTAGGCTTCTGATTCAAATAGCACAAGCTGAGAAACATGGACTTAGAAACTTCTTGTCTAGACATGCAGCAATTGATTCTTTGAGAAAAATGTGTGTTCATAATGATCAAATTTGAAATGTATAGCCATCATTGCTAGTGGAAATTTGGGACTGGTTCAGAGCCAGATCAGCTGCTCCCTGATCCCTCTCCTGCTTACGAGGTATCTGGCCTGTAGCCTGCCTGACCCATCAGAGCTTGTCTTGCCCCAGAGTCCTGGTGTTTCTTCTCTCAGATTCCTTCTGCTTCTTCTCGTCCTACCAAGGAAGCCTGTTCTGACACCTCAAGTCTTAGCTAGGTGTCCTGCCTCAGTGTCCCAGTGCAACCTGCACGTTCTCTGTCATTATCACTCTTTTACCTGTCTTTGCACAGGCTCCGCCCTCCTCCAACTGAACGGAGAGATCTTTAAATCCAGAGACTATGTCTCCTTTTTGTTCAACAAGATCCTAAAATTTCACTAAGACCAAAATGGAGTTGCTCATTCCCCAGTATATAGCCCCACATAGAAATTCAACAGCTTGGAATGAAAGAATAAGTAAATGAATGCGGGGACTTTAGATCTGCAGGGATTTGGGGGGTAGGAAAAGGGGAGAGAGAACTTTGGAGGTAGAGGCAGGTGACATTTGAACAGCTCCAGATATGGGGAAGTTCCAGAGAGGACCTGCGTGACAGGAGAGCCTCAAGATGATGCCTGGCAGTGTGCAGCTGCCCCCGCCCCACCCTGTTCTCGTCCCCCACTGCCTCTCTCAACACCCCAGTCTGACTTACCGAAGAGCCTCCACGTACCATGGTTGGAGCTTTTGTAGCTTACCCAATCCTTAGAAAAGATACCTTTATGTCAGCGTTGTGTCAAAAAGTCCCTTCGCTCCAAATGCCACACTGCAGAAAATGTGGGAAGCATGTAGGAAAATTGTATCAGTGCCGGGGAGTCTTATTTTAATCATTCTATAACGGTTCACTTTTTGCTTAGTGTCTGATTTCATTTTGGGCTGACCTCCTCTTCTGCAGTAATGAAATCTACATTAATTTGTACATGAATTTATATAATATTAACAGATTTTTCCCCATGTTTACCCTCCTCCTTCCTTCGCCTCATTCAGGCGCTCGCCTATTGTGTGCTTCTTGTCTCAGAGGAGGGACATGATAGCAAGAGACACAGGAATAAGAGTATCTTCCTCACTTTTTGTTTCAGAAGCTGCCCTTAGGAGAAAGAAGGAGGAGAAGGAGGAGGGAGAGACAGAGAAGGAGAAGGAGAAAAAATTAGCAGCGTAGACAAAATGGGAGAAAAGGTTATTAGAGTAGAAAAAGTTCCTTCTTCCTGGGGAGGAGGGGGAAAATGAAGTAAATTCATGGGAAAATACCAGGGCAGAGACGTTGCTAGGTCCTGTGTGCCACTCCCAGGCTCACCCTGGGAAAGTGGCATAATCCCCGATGTGTTTGTGGAGTCTAGGAATAGAGCAGATGTGTTTCTTGCATCCTCAGTAGAGCTCTAGGAAGGTTACAAGACCTTGGAGAAGAAAAAGGTGCACGGTCAGGTCCCCACTGAAGCCACTTGAGAAGGCTTGCAAAGTTTCCACGCCCCAGTGAGACACGGAAGCAGGTCTCCTGTGCCCCAGAGGAACACTGGAGAAATGGAGGCCGCTCCTGGACCTGAAGGGTGAAAGAGGGGCCGATAAATACCGGTGCGGAAGGACCAGACTCCTCACACACTCCACATGCCCTCCGCCTACCGCTCACCTGGGCACCTCATTAGCCCCTCCCAGAAACCAGACACAACCTTAGGGAAGGAGAGGCTGAAATTGGGTTCACTGAGATCAAGTTTCTGACAAAGCAAAGAAATGGAATTTTGAAATAAAAATTAGGCTATATTTCTTTATATCAATTTGTGGACTAAGGAATGTACCCACTGCTTATAGCTATTATTCCAGGATGACTTTCTCATAGAGGAGCAGAGCTCAGCTAGCCACTTAAATGTCTTCCTAACTGATTTTAAGGTTCTAGAAACCAAATAGTGATATACTATCCAGCATATGTCGTGAAATTGGAGCCAATAACTAGGAGAAAACTTCTCTCCTGATGGGAAGGTACGCATATTCCCTAAACCAAAAATGAAGTCAAATGATGACAAGTGTCAACGCTGTGTTTGGACATAAAACAAATTTTTTTTTCCCTAAACTCAAGCATGATATTAACTCTCCATTTAGTATCAGTTGATTAATAAAATACATAACAAACAGCTAAGATATATTCAGTAGCATTGTAAGTTAATTTCCTTTATCCATCACAACATTTTTGCATATTTGAGAAGTAATGCATGTGAATGGGCACATTTTTCATCCAGTCTACAGTCGGAACAGGCACATGGGCTTCCAGATCCTTTGAGGTGCACAGCTCCCAGGGGTCGGATGTCCACAAGTTACGACCTGTCGGGCCAAGTAATTTGAAACCGGTGTTAGTTGGAAAATTCAATATGTATGATAGCAAAGTCTTGCATAAATATTTCTTTCCATATTCCAGTCTGTGGGCTGTGGCAGAAATAATAGTTTGCTGCCAAACAGATCACTCTTTTTTTGTTTGCAAAATCTTCATACTAGCTGAATCACAGTTTGCTTTTCACTTCTCGTAACACCTTGGAACATCACAAAATATTTGCTGAAGTTTGTGAAGGGTGGCTGCAGAATAAGTAAACTTCAGTTCAGCCTGCCTTCGCTCCCACCCCTGTCAGCACCTTCTGTTCTCGCAGGCCGACAGGCAGCTCAAGAGCTCTGACTGCCTCGCCAGATTAGGACAGCTCTTGGCACCGCAGCCCGGAGCAAGAATGGAAGCAAAGGAAACATTAGAGAGTTTTGCAGGTGTCAGTATGTGATATTGTCACTTTACAGAATTGAATTTATAAATGACTTCATGAAGGTAAATTGTTACGAAAACCAGTCTTCTCAACTTTTCTGTAAGTAAGGGTAGTGTGGGCCATTTATAGTAGGGAGTATATAATCTGGGCTTAATGACTAACTGCCCATGCTCTAACTCCTGTTTAACTGGGTTCGTATAATGCTGGACCAAGACGGAACCTGAGCAGTTCCTACTTCCAACTCCCAGGTTTATAGACGGGGAACTGACCTTTGCAGAAGGGATGCCACACAGCTACCATGTGTCAGACCTGAGCCCATGTTTCCTCACTTAAGTTTTCTAGTGCTCTTTTCTTTTCCTATGCTGCCTTCCTGAATGGACTCTACTTCTGCAAGTGGATAGGAGAAATGGAAACACAATTAGATATAGGGCTACCACTACTTCTTATTGAAATGTTAAATCAAGTGTTACTGATGTGCTGTGTCTAAGTATATAACTTTCTCCATCAGAATTTTCATGGATTGCACATTCCGACCTTCATTTACCTAGAAAGATGGATGGAAGGACAGTGTGGGGAGGTAGGGAGGGATCTTAAGACACTTGATCATGGTTCCATCATGAACTATATGTAGGCGAGTGGTTTGCAAAGAATTACAATGGACCAAAATCATATTGAACAAAAGGTAAACTTACTTTAGTGGCTCAAAAATACTATTTTTCAGGCCTAGTTTCTTGAAGAATGATTCCCATTATATAAATACATGCAAAGTTGCTTTGGGTAAGAGCTTTCCTTCCAGAGCACAGAAAATTTAATTACTAAGAATCTCCGTAGGTTCCTGTAGAGAGAAATGGCAGAAGCTTAGAGTATTTCGTACTTTCCTTTTAAAACCAAATCAGACCCCAAAGTTAATTAAAGAATGTTGTAGTTAGAGTATTATTTTATGTTAAGGGACATATGAATACAAATACTTAGTCTCCAAAAGTATTTCATGTGTGTGAATCACCCTGGGGTCTTGTTTAAATGTAGATTCTCGTTCTGAGATGAGACCCAAGATTCTGCATTTCTAACAAGCTGTCAGGTGGTGTTCACACCACTGATACTTGGTCCACACCTTTAGTAGAAAGGTACTAGTTTACCTGCCATCTCCCTAAGTATGTTTTCTTCGAAAGTTAAGCCTGATTTTCAGATCAGTGACCACATCAGCTGGAATCTTTCTGGCCTCTCAAGTCCTAGTGCTCTTATATTTATGTGTATAATTCACGAGGCACTTGGGTACCGCTGTGTATGGTAATGTCCCGTACGTGTATGTCTTAGATCCCCAACCAGACTGTAAGCCCATCTGTGTTCGCTCAGCCCTATGTGTGCAACACGGATGCCAAATAAAGAACTATTGATTGATAAATTGAAGGTTATTTTTTCCTCACTCAGAATGCTACAACCTAGCTCATCAATGAGCTCAAGCCTGAAATGTCCAGACTAAGAGCCATTAAATCTATTCTGCTCTCATTTCCCTCCCCTGTACTGTTGACTCTTTAGAAATCTATGGCTGTGCGGAGAGCGCCGACTGGGTATGTGATACTCGAGGGGAACACTATGGAAAGTGTGTAACTGTCTAACCAGTAAGCTGTACACCTGAAGCCAATACAAAATAAAATTGAAAGAAAACAACACTCAGCTGTGGGGGGAGGGTGGCTGAAGGGACCCGTCACAGCAAGAAGCATGTTTATTGGTTGCAGTAGACCACCAAAGTGGAAGGACTGGGGTGTACTGGAAAGGACATGGGCTTGGAGGCCAGCAGACCCAGGTTCAGAGCTGTATATCCCATCTACACGTTGTATGTTCTTTAGAAAAGTTACTTAAAATTACTAGGAATTTATTTCTTCATCTGTAAAATGGGACAGTTTCTCCTGTGCTTGTTGTAAGAACTATAGAAAATGTAGGAAATGCACTGTAAATTGCCCATCAAGGTGCTTACTAAGGGATAGTTTTATCAGCAGAATCGCTTCGTATTGAAAATGGAGTCC
>PVJD01001198.1:74350-294015 GCA_004026545.1 Mormoops blainvillei
CCCCCTTAGTTCATGTCCATGGGTCCTACATCTAAGTTCTTTGGCTTCTCTATTTCCTATAGTATTCTTAACCTCCCCCTGTCTATTTTGTATCTAACACTTATGCTTCTTATTCCTTTTACCTTTTCCCCCATTCTCCCCACTCTCCCTCCCCGCTGATAACCCTCCATGTGATCTCCATTTCTGTGATTCTGTTCCTGTTTTAGTTGTTTGCTGTTTGTTTTTGTTTTTTTAGGTTCAGTTGTTGATAGTTGTGAGTTTGTTGTCATTTTACTGTTCATATTTTTGATCATCTCCTTTTTCTTAAATAAGTCCCTTTAACATTTCGTGTAATAAGGGCTTGGTGATGATGAACTCCTTTAACTTGACCTTATCTGGGAAGCACTTTATCTGTCCTTCCATTCTAAATGATAGCTTTGCTGATAGAGTATTCTTGGTTGTAGATCCTGGCCTTTCATGACTTGGAATACCTCTTTCCAGCCCATTCTTGCCTGCAAGGTTTCTTTTGAGAAATCAGCTCATAGTCTTATGGGAACTCCTTTGTAGGTAACTCTCTCCTTTTCTCTTGCTGCTTTGAAGATTCTCTCCTTAGCTTTAATGATTGGTTGATTCCCTTCAACAAGCATTTATTGAATGCCTCCTGTGTGCAGAGCACTAATTTGGCTGCTAAAGCTGCAACAGTCAACAAGACAGACATGGTCCCTCCTGTAGGGAGTTTATGGACAGACAGGAAAGGCAGGGATTAAGTAATTTCTCAAGTAAATTTTGAATTCAAATTCTGAAAAGCAGTATGAAGAAGGAGTACAGGATCCTGTGAGTTTGTATTATAATAAGACTTCCCTCAAGAATGACATTGAAGTAAGAAGAGAAGAAGTTGCCTAAGAGGCCGTATCAGGCTTGCGTCAGTCACCCAGCAGTATCTCTTTGCAAACCTCACCTTCCACTTAGGATCAGTGTCCTGCCAGTCCATCAGGCACTTCAGTCTTAAACTGTGGCCTCTTTCATCAGTCATTTCGTATCTATCACATCCCGCTCTGTGCAGGTCACTGTGCATACATCGTCACTGATCTCAGATTATCCTTTTACTGACGGTATTCAGAGAGGTTAAGTAACTAACACAAAATGACATGACACAAACAGGATTCACACCCACATCTTTCTGCCTTCAAAGTCCATGTTCTGTCTTCTACTCGTGCTGTCTCCCCATTGCCAAACCCAGGTCTCTTTATTGTGCTGCTTACATTTGGCTTAAAGGAAACCATTATGAGATGTGTTTGGGGAGGATGAACATGTGAAGGGAAAATAATAGCTTTGTGGGTCATCGGTGAAGGGCGGAGAGGAAACTGCTGACTTGGCCGGCTATGCCCCATCAGCATGTGTTAGAAAAGTAAACCTCAGACATCTCCTCCGTCAGGAAAGTAAGTCTCCCTAATAATGTTCACTGTGCTCTGAGATTTAAGATGCGATGCAGATTAGTCAAAGAGTATGTATGCATAACCCACAGATACAGACAACAGTGTGGTGGTGGCTGGAGGGAAGGGGGTGGGGGCTGGGTGGAGGCAGGCAAAGTAGGAGGAAATGGGGACATCTGTAATAGTGTCAACAATAAAAATAAAGAAAGTAAAATAAACTGTGACACAGTTGTTGCTAAGTTAAAATGATCTGAGGGATCATTTGGAGAAAAGAGATTATTCTATGAAGATCTACAAGAAGATGTAAGGGTTACCAAACACCAAGAACAAAACTTTACTGGGTCAGAAAATGGCTGCAGGCTTGTGCAATGGGTAGGATAACCAACTGTCCTTGTTTGCTCGGGGCTGAGAGGTTTCTCATAACATAGGACTTTTAGCTTTAAAAGTGGGACATTCCTGGGCAAACCATGACAACTGGATGTCTTAGAAGTGGGTCAGACTAGGAGGGTCTGATATACCCATGGAAGTTAAGCTGCCCCAGTTTTTGAAACTCGAGGTCCAGTTGGGGGCTTGGTCATAGACCAAGGCAGGAAAGACAGGACAGTGTAAGATACTTCCCTGCCAAGTCCCTGGGTTGCTGTCCCAGAGCTCCTGCTCTAAGACCTGAGGGAGGGCTTGGGTGGAGGGCAGATGGGACAGTAGGGTCAGGCTGGTCGGTGCTTTAGTTTCCTCATGCATGACAGGGGATAATAGTACCTGCCTCCCAAGACCGCACGTGAACTATATGAGTTAATGTACATAAAGCACTCAGAGCAGTGCCTGGCCCAGAAGAATCCATAGAATGTCACCATGTAATTCTCAGGAAGAGAAACTTGTGTGTCGCTGTGAACCGATCACCTCCTGTAGCTGTTTCCCCATCTTTTTAAAGTGGAAATCAAAGGCTCTGCCAAAGCTTTTAGAAGAAACAGAACAGGACACAATCAACGAGGAAGTGGAGAGTGGTTATGAATGGACGCTCTGGAATCAAAGTGCTTGGGTTATGTCCAGCTCCGCCATTTAGGTGTTCATTTATTATTTAGCAAATACGCACAGGCCAGGCACTGCACTGAGCACTTGACACATATCAGCTCATTCAGTTCTCATAGCAGCCTTACCAGGTGGGCATTTTTATTATTTATCCCATTTACGGATGAGGCACAGAGAGGTTAGAGCTTGCTCAACTCTCTCAAGGAGCCAGAACTTTTGGCAAGTTTGTTGATATTTCTATTCCCCAGCTCCCTGAGCAAAGTGGGGATATAAGTGATGATACCTGGCTCATAGGGTTGTTACACAGATTAGACGAGATAATCTATACAAAGCCCTTGCAAAGAGTCTAGAGGACACAGTAAGTGCTGGACACTTAAACACAAAGTACCTTCCTTAATTGGAATAATACATATATTATTTGCTAAGTTATCAAAAATACAACTGGCAATGTAAGGAAATGGCCAAATGAGTAAAGCAGTAAAAGTCGGGGGTGGGGCAGTGATCATAGAAGACCCCGGACTTAGGAATAGGAGGACAGGCCTAAAGATCATGTTTGCATGAGAGACCTTGTAGGCCTTTGGGGAGAAATGATGAGGAGGACTTTGAAAGTTGACAGTTGGTCCCAAAACCCCAGGTTTTACTTTCCTGAACTAAGAGAGACAATAAACAAGCCCTCACTTCTGGGAAGAAGTCCTCAGGAGCTCCAGATAGGAAAGTCGGGGTCCCTGGAGAGGCCCGCGCCTGGGCCGCGGACCGCGATGGCCAGGGCGGCCCCTGAGTGCTGTCCCTTCTTGCCTCCCGCTGCAGAAAGCCTGGGCAGGGCCGGGCTCCAGCTCGGGTCCAGATCTGCACCGTGACTACCCTGTGGCTTGCCTACTAGAAACCTCTGCTCTCCTGGCATTCTCTCTCTGGCTTCGTCCACGGAGACTCTCATCTTTGACTCACTAAACTCAGCCCTCGTCCTTCTCCTGCTCTATTTCGGATTGTGCCCTCTGATTCCAGGCAAGACACAGCACTCTACGTGCCCTAAGCGGAGGGACCTTGAGGGCAAAGAGGATTGGCCAGGGACATGTGAGCTGAGAGGGATCTTTCTGGTAAGAGAGGTGGCAATCATACTCACAAGTGGCTCTAGACTGCTGGCCGAGTCCTAAGAACTCATCCCAAGTTCTTCATCAGAAGGGGTGTTAAGCTACATGTTGGAAACCTAGTAAGAGCTGTAATTAGGAGCAGGAAGAGAGCAAGAACCCTTTTCCAGGGTAAGTGACAAGAGCTGAAAACACTGAATGGACACTGGGTGTCCAGCCAAGCTCCAACCCCTTGCCTCCTCTTTCATACCCTAAAAAGTGGCCGGAGCTGTGTTCTCTGGTTTGGGTAATCATTTCAGGCTACACCGCTTTGCCTCCAAATGGATTCTTCATCTCTCCTCAGACCTTCGCATAGATGGCTGGATTGAAAGGTACTTGATTTTCATTTCCACTTCTCCCCTGGTTGCTGCCCTTCTCAAATCATTGGCATGCAGTATTGGCAAATTCCATTTCTCCCCTTTGAGTGGACGCTACACCTGCCGCGGGCCAGTGCCTTGGGGCCCCTTGTCTGTGTGGAGGATTTGGACGGTGGCTGCAGCAACCTTGGTGCCTCGCATTTCAGCCCTGCTTTCTCGGGTCTCCAGTGGTGGGTGGGATGCTGCGGAGTGGAGCCACCGTGTGGCAGAGTGGAGCAAAACAACGGGGAGATTCCCCTGTAACAGTAAGGGGGCTTCGGTGGGAGGAAATGAGGACCTGGGAACCCTGATGGTCAAAGGCCCTTGAATTGTTTCCCACAGATTGATGTTTTCAGGGGAAACTCAGCTGAGGGCCATCATATTTCCCTTTCTGCCAAGAAAGCTTCCAAAAAGAGGAGAATTGGGCTTCACGTGGGCTCGGAGGGTGACTCACCCTCCCTGCGCATTCGGGTCTGCCTCTCTGCTCCAAGTGTGTCTTCAGTCCAGTCTTACATGTTGGTAACACTTTTCCACGAACGTTCTGTTTTGTTCTGCAGACCATATAGGACATAGTATGATAATGAAAGCTCTGTGCTTCCTATTGCTGTCACAAAAGACCACGTTGATATTTTTATGACATTTTTGTTTTCATGTGTGCTGCATGTAAAAGTAACTATTAAGCAAATCAAGTCACCTGCTTTCCGTCGCCAAGCATTTATGACAGAGGAGCTTTAAGAAGAAGCATAGTACATAAGACAGTTTTGAGAATCACTAATTTGGCGGCCGGGATACGAAGCTGGCAAACCCCTCCCTGCCCATGCCGCCTAGGACTGACCCGTTGGGCACGCCTTTGCTTAGCTCATGGTGCTGCAGAGGACGGAGGTGTCTCCCCTTGGCCTTCATCCCCAGGCAGCCCTCACCTTTCTGACGCTCCCATCCCTGCCCTGGGGACTGATATTGAGTGACCTGTTTGCTGCCCTCTTGGGATCTGTGGGCTCTTCAGTCGTCACTGGCCTCCTTGCTTAATCCAACTCCCACAGATGGCGTTCCAAGCACTCCCCAGGGAAGGGAGCATTGTTAGTCATCTCCTGCGGTCACTGTCATCCTCCCTTCCCTCTCTGAGGCCTCTCCTCCTTTAGCACATTTGTTTATTTTAACTGTGAAGAGAGCCTCTTCTGACCTTCCATCTGGAGGCCTTTCCTCCTCAGTAAATCCACACCCACCCCACCCCTCAGCCCTTGCTCCCAGTGTTCTTCCCACAGTGCCTGTCACAATGCCATGGAGTTATCTGGGCTGGCTAGGACATTTCTATTTACACTTCATTACAACATGGATTTGAGGTGAACCTATCGATGAAATAAGGTGTGAACTCATTTTATTTTTGTTTATTGTGAGTTTAAAGCACAGGGAGGAGAAAACCACTCTAAGGGAAGAAAAAGGGAACTAGCATTTACTGAGCCCTTGGCGTGCTCGAGGTAGATGCCTCACACACATTAACTGGTCCATCCGCCCAGTGGTCTTGGGAGATGTCACTCATCCCATTTTATAGAGGAAGAAATGGAGAGTGACTAGCTTGCACAGAGTATAATTGGCATAGGTAGCTAGATATTAATAATAGAGAAGGGAGCAAAGGTATAAGAGCTTAATTAGGTTGGAAGCTAAAGCTTCACACACTCCAGAAGATAGCTGCATTGCCCTGCCAGTGGGATTAACAACCCTCTGTCCCACCTGTGTAGGCAGGAATGATCAGCTGTCCAATCTCTCCAGGGTACAATTGGCCCCATAGCGGGATTATGGCAGGGGGGCGAGAAGAGCAGGGGAAATTCCTCTGCTTAGGCCCATGCAGTAGGAGCCAAAATGGTGGCCATAAAGGGGAAGTGTCTAAACTGGGAAAAAGACTGATTGATTAGGGGGAGGGCCAAGCACAAGCCCAGGAAGGACTGGGAAAGAGATTGGCCGGTTTGAACGACCAAAATAACAAAATCAAAGCTTAACAAAGGCACCTCTCTCTCTCTCTCTCTCTCTCTCTCTCTCTCTCATGTTGCATGCTTGTTTGTTCCCAAGTTTTCCCTCTGCAGCAGCCACATGAACCTAGCAGGCTACACAGCTGGGAACAGAGACTAAGCTAGCCAGATAGGGACAGAAACTGAACTGGACTAAGCGTTGGCATGGACTGAACTGATGGCACAGAAATTCTGGACGCTGGCCCTTCTTTTGGGCTTGACGGAGACAAGCTGGACTTCTTCCACAGCAAGAGGGAGGGAGATGAGACACTGGACACATGGGGCAGTCTTTTATTTCTACCCCAATAAATCTTACCACTACACCTTATCCTCCAATGCGTGGGTTCCCAGAAATGCTTTCCTTGTGACTCCGTGAAAGGACCCCATTTCCACCAGCAATAGTACCAGGGCTGGTAAACAGAGAAGCCAGTTTCTAATTTGCTCTCATTTTGTATAAATACTAGTGAATATTTCCTGGATGATACAATCCTTAAAAAAAGGTAGGACTCATGAAGTGTGCCATCAAATGAGCTGTGTGACCTGGGGCGCGTCAACTAAGCTCTCTGGGCTATAGTTCGAACATCTACAAAACCAGGGATATGCCATCTAAGAGCTTCTGAGCCAGTCACTAATTACCCTTGTTCTCAAAGAAGGACTTCCTTCTGCCCAGCCCAAATCTCTCAAGAACCGAAGTCACACCAGCAGGACTTAGATGATTAGTACTCATGGAGTATTAATCAGGAGCACATCAGGATGCCCCATCTTTTTCCCAGCGGGCAGCAGTTGTACAGCCAGCCATGCTCTAACTCTCCTAATCCAGAACCTGTGAGTGGGCAGAAAGATGGGAAAACAGTGAGCACTGAAGGGTTTCTATATCACCGGGATTTCTGCATCACTACTCCTCCACGCCTTCCGCCTCAGCAGCTGCAGCCAGCGGGCCTTGACCCTGCCATCCTTCCCCCTCCAGCCTGCGTGCTCCCTCACCGCTGGCTCCAGCACCGCCGGAAGGGCCGGTGCCCACCGTACCTTATCCCGGGGCAGTCCCAGCCAAGACAAACAGACCAGACCTACGTGGCCTCCCCTGCACCCTGGGACAGCCCTGCTCACGTGGGAGAAGTAAGTATTTATGAGAAAGAATAAAATCTAGATTAGTATGTGCACCTTGAAATTCCAGGAGCCCTGACCTGGAAGGCCACTTCCTGACTCCCTGTGCAATTTGTACTCACCTAGCTTAGGTGAGGGGACAAATCACACACATACACATGCATATACACACACACATATAAACATATATGTATACGCATGTATGTATACTGATTGTCTCTTTGGGATTTGCTAAGCCTTTCATATGAAGCATCAACAGCCCAAGGAAACAGTACTTATGAACTCTGAATTCCACTAGAGCTTGCCAGCATTCCAGAGGCAAGGCAAGAACTTTTAAATAGCTGTGGACTAGAATCTGACCTTGGAGCACAGATCAGGCAGAGATGCCAGGGGAGCTGAGTTTAGGAGGGAAACCACTCCTGCCCCTCTAACTGTCCACGTCCCTCTCTCCTTCCCAGCCTCCCAAGCCCACCCTCCAACACACACACACACACGCACACACACACACACACACACACACACACAAAACATGAAGTCCCAGAATAAGCAACCGGGTATAAGGCAGTGGTTGAAGCTGTGCGTGTGTACGTAGCTGTGCCCAGTACTTGATCTGGGGATGCCCACCAGAAGCAGTGTTATAGTAATTTCCGTCCCGTTTTCTTTGGCACCCTTCTGCATCTCACAGCCTATCCTCTGTTACCATCCCAGCCCTCCTCGGGCACTCATCCAAGCTTCTCTGTGCAGTTCAACTAAATTTGCAGAACACTCCTCTGCTCAGCACCATGCTAAGAAATACAAAGTCATCTGGTACCAGGTCTATTGCAGGCTCTGTGACCTTGGGCCTCTCAAGTGTCTGTGTTCTTGCTCTACCTTAGAGAAACTGGAATGGTGCAAAAAATGTTATAAGGAACTCATTCTTAAATGAAAAACCTAGATCTATCAAAAGACTGGCAAATAAACCCATTTGCTGGACTTCCAGCCAAGATAGATGCATGGGTAAATACACTTTGCCTCCTTGCACAAACAAAAGAAGGACAACAACAAATTGAAAAACAAAAAACAACCAGAACTGCCAGAAAATCGAACTGTATGGAAGTCCTACAACCAAGAAGTTCAAGAGGAAACATTCATCCAGACTGGTAGGAAGGGTGGAAATGGATACGGGAAGCTGGAGCAGGGGCGGGGGTGGCGGGGGGTGGGGTGGGTGATGAGGCAAGGCGGGGGCTGGAGGACTGGGCAGGCGAGACAGCAGCTGCTGGTCCCACATTTGCATGCAGATAAACTGGGAGGAACAGCAGGGGAGCAAAACAGACCACGCAGCCCAGGGTTCCAGTATGGGAAGAGAAAGCCTCAGAACCTCTGGCTGTAAAAATCTGTGGCAGTTGCAGCAGCAGGAGAAATCCCAGCCTCATAAGAGAGTTCACTGGAGGAGTCTGCAGGGTCCTAGAATGTACACAAACCCACCCACCCAGGAACCAGTACCAAAAGAGCCCAATTCACTTGTGGGTAGTGGGGGAAGTGACTGAAAGCCGCCGAGAGCCCACTAAGTGCTGCTCCCCCACATACAGCACCACAAAACAGCACGTGGGTTACCTGGGCTGGCATGTACCTAAGGCTCCACCCCTCACAATGTAACAGGCAAGCCAGAGACAAAAAAAATATGGCCCAAATGAAAGAATAGATCAAAGCTCCAAAAATAGAACTAAGCAATGAAGAGATAGCTAACCTAACATGCAGAGTTCAAAACACTGGTAATCTGGAAGCTCACAGAAATGGTTGAGTATTGGTCACAAAATAGAGGAAAAAGTGAAGGCCATGGAAAGTGAAATAAAGAAAAGTAGACAGGAAATGAACAGTGAAGGGAAGGAAACCAGGACTCAAGTCAACAATTTGGAGCAGAAGGAAGGAATAAACATTCAACCAGAACAGAATGAAGAAACAGGAATTCAAAAAAATTAGGAGAGGCTTAGGAACCTCTGGGACAACTTTAAACACTCCAACATTGGAATCACAGGGGTACCAGAAGGAAAAGTAGAAGAGCAAGACATTGAAAACTTATTTGAAAAAATAATGAAGGAGAACTTCCCCAATCTGGCAAAGGAAATAGACTTCCAGGGCGTCCAGGAAGGTCAGAGAGTCCCAAAGAAGTTGGACCCAAGGAAGCACACACCAAGGTACATCATAGTTACATTACCCAAGATTAAAGATAAAGAGAGAATCTTCAAAGCAGCAAGAGAAAAGGAGACAGTTACCTACAAAGGAGTTCCCATAAGACTATCAGCTGGTTTCTGCAAAGAAACCTTACAGGCAAGAAGGGGCTGGAAAGAAGTATTCAAAGTCATGAAAGGCAAGGACCTACAACCTATATTACTCTACCCAGCAAAATTATCATTTAGATGGCAGGGCAGATGCAGTGCTTCCCAGATAAAGTAAAGTTAAAGGAGTTCAGCATCGCCAAGCCCTTATTATATGAAATGTTAAAGGGACTTATTTAAGAAAAAGCAGAAGATCAAAACTATGAACAGTAAAATGACAACAAACTTACAACTATCAACAACTGAACCTAAAAACAAAAACAAAAACTAAGCAAACAACTAGAACAGGAAAGAATCACAGAAATGGAGATCACAAGGAGGGTTATCAGCGGGGAGGGAGAGTGGGGAGAATGAGGGAAAAGGTAAAAGGAATAAGAAGCATAAGTGTTAGATACAAAATAGACAGGGGGAGGTTAAGAATACTATAGGAAATAGAGAAGCCAAAGAACTTAGATGTAGGACCCATGGACATGAACTAAGGGGGGAGGGGAGGATGCTGGTGGAAAGGGGGATGCAGGGCAGAGGGGAATAAAGGCGAGACTAAAAAGAAAAAAATAAAACAAACCCACCTACTGGTAATTTTTAAGTTAAAATAAGGCACTTAAGTCTGGTGTTTCGTTGTCTTATCAGCTCTAACCAACTTTTTCAAGTAACTGATTAACAATAGTCCCAATTACATTTGATGAGGACTTCTATGATAATATCTTAATTCCCATATTTATTAATGTGCACGATTAGTAAAGGCCTAACAAAACACTGTACTGGACTTAAAGGGAGGCCATCCTGGAGGGGTGGGGCTTGGGGTGGGGCTTGGGGCGGGGCTTGAGCCAGGCTGACTGACAGGAGGTGGAGGACCAGGTTGGGGAAGGACAACAGGGCAGGGACCCATATCTCCACATCGCTCCAGGGTCAGAGTCAGTGAAGATATCAGTTGGCTAAAGCACAGAAACTTCCGAGAGAGTAAATAATAAGACAGAGAATTGCACAGGTAGCAAAGGGAAGAGGAAAAAAATTTTATTATGCACTAGTTACTGTACCATATGATTTCACACACTATATATGACTTTACTGAATGCTAACACCCCTGGGAGTAGGTGGGGCTAGGGTTCCTCAGCCTCTAACAGGGTTCATTAAAGAATCTCACTTATTCGCTTAATCTCAAACAGGTAGTTAGTGGCAAAACCTAGGTTCTAATTCTCCTTTTCTGTCTCTAGACCCAATGATTGCTTCTTTTTTATCTTTCCTACCTAGTAAGTTAACAATATTAACTTTTTAAAATATATTATATGAAATGGATTGTATATGTAAATGAATATAAATAATATATATGTATTGTTAAAGAAGAATAAAATAAGCACTTGTGAACCCAGTCCCCAACTTAAGTAATAGGATATCACCAATGTTATTGAAGACATATATACCCTTCCCTTCCTGGCCCCAGAAGTAACCACAATCCTAAAATGTGTGCTAATAATTCCTTTGTCCCTTAGAATTTTACCTCACATATTTGTTGTGTTATTTATATTTGCCCCTTCAGACCCATTCTCATCTTCTCCATCCTGCCCTGTGCCCCACCAGCAGCCCCCTTGATCACTGGCTTCCCGATGGGTTTGGCCACAGGGAGGCACTGACCGGAGATCTGAGGATGAGGAGAATGAGGTCAGGGTGTTTGCTCCTGTGCCCCCTCCCTGCTGAGTCACCCACTGTAAACTGGTTGCCATCTGCCACCAAAGGCAGGAGTTCCTCCCTACAGCTCCTCCCGTCCTCGCGTCTCCTTGCTCCGCAGTCTTGGGGATGTTTTATTAGCCCTAGGGCACTGCCCATTCTTTGTTGGTTTCTCAAACCTAGTGTTTCTCAATCTTTTATTTTTCAGTATCACCTCCCTCTAAGTAGCCTTTTCATATTTTTTCCCTAATCGTTTTCCCCACCATGAAATTTGGCATATGGCATATCTGTTTATGTACTGTATACATCTCTCTTCTGTGCTTTGTACATGGAAAGAACATTATTTGCCCTCAAGAACCAATTTGCACCCCCATGGGGGTGATACTGCCCTCACGGAGAATGCGTACCTTAACTAAACTCACATTTTTGTAGAGTCCCTTTGATAATCTATCATAACCGCCCAGTTTGTGTGCACCATCTCTTTCTTGCCAAAGCAATGACTGATACATATCTGTGTCTCTGACAATATATGTTTAGTTTTTCTGGGTTTTGATCTTTACATAAATGAAACAACACCGTATATTTTTTGTCTTGCTTTTCTCACTCAATATTGTTTTGTGAGATTCTTCCATATTAATGTGTGTAGCAATTGTTAATCGCCACTGCTATATAGTATTGAATCAACACATCAAAACATATACATTTATTTAATGTCGATGGACATTCGGGCTGGTTATTCTGAACGTGTGGCATAAAACATTCTTGTACATGTCTTCAGGTGTGGATATGGGTACAGATACGAATGTAGATAGTCTAGGGGGCCTGTCTGGGTGTGGAGTAGTTGGGCTGCAGGGCGTGCCGATCTTGCCCCTTACCAGAAAGGCTAAATTGTTTTCCTAGACTTGTGCTCGCTCATACTCACACCGACAAGGCATGAGAGTTCTGGTTTCTCCACATTCTATCCAGCATTTGTTATTGTTAGATTTTTAAATGTTTGCTGATCTCTTGGGTATGAACTAGGTATCTCATTGCAAAGCAAATGAAGCATTGAACATCTTTTCACTCATTCATTGGCCATTTGTATTTCCTTTCTGTAAATGCTTGCTTATGTATTTTGTCTATTTTTCTCCTGGGGTGTTCCTCTTTATTTTTGATTCTGTGGTGTCCTTTACATATTCCGGACGCTAATCCTTTACCAGTTATTTGTGCCACAGATATTTTCTAAATTGGTTTGTCTCCTTGCTTTCTGTAAGGGGAATTCTGATGAATAAAAGTTTACATTTTAATGTAGAAAAATTTATTAATCAGTTCCTTTATGGTGTGTGCCTTTTGTGACTTATTCAAGATTACTCTTTCCTATCCTGAGTTGATCAAGTTATTCCATAGTTTCCTTTAAAATTTTTTTTTTAATTGCACCTTTCACATTCAAATTTTTATTCTATTGGAAGCTATTCTTTTGTACGTGGTAGGGATCCATTTTTCTCCCATATTACTTCGAAAACAATTTTCCACCACCATTTATTGATTAGACCCTCATCTCCCTTGTCTACTTTTAGTGCCTTCTCTGTCACATTTTTATAAGTGTGGGTCTCTTTCTGGATTCTTTCTTGTGTTCCACTGATCCATTAATATATACCTGCATTGATAATACAGACCTACTTTTTATAGCTTATTAGTCTCCTGATATCTGGTGAGGAAAGTCTCTTTTCTTTTTTAGGAGTGTCTTGCCTGTTCTCTGCTCTTGGCTCTTTCCTGTGAACTTTTTCAATGGTTTGTCATGTTTCAGGAAGAACCCCAGCAGGCAGTGTCATGCATGAACAACAGGGGCCCGGGGCGCATCCACTGCAGAGCAGTGAGGGCCGCTAGGGGTGGAGCAGGTGATGGAGGCTGGCGCCAGCGACTGGGACATATCTGCGGGCCAGGGGCCAAGGCCTCAGGGAGCCAGTGCGAGTCCACCTGGTGCGGGGAAGCTCGGCCAATGTCAGAAAGTGATGTGAGGCTGTCACTGCCAGTGGGCTAATAAAAACAAGCAGAGATATCATAGAGGGACACCATAAAGGTACGAAACCTCTACCAGAAGTCTCCTTTGGGGAAGTTTATTTAGGAGTTGGAATTATTTATTCTGAAAAAGAGAAAAACTAGCAGTGGCTTGTTTGTTGAGTACTGTTCTAGGCTGAGGGGATAAGTGAAAAGGTAAAAACGGGCCAGAGTTGGGCATTAGGACTCAGAGGAATCTATTAGTATCACAGAGAGACAAACCTAGATGAAGAACCCATAGTACCAGCCAGTTTTCTCCCAGAGAGAATGGAGATGGTTCCATTACAAATCCATGTCCATCGCTGGTATTTTTGTTTGTTTGTTTGTTTAGTTGACACCTATTTAGCATTTACAGTGGACCTGACTCTCTTTCAGGCACTAACCATGTATCATTAATTTATTTAAATACCACCCTCCCAACCCAAATTAACTCAGAGAATGAATCCAGCTGAGGAGTGATCCATCAACTGGCACGCTCCCGTGAGAAACAGTTTACTGAAGGAAGTTGAATTCCCCTCATGGTTAAGCCTTGGCAACCACTCCTCAAACTGGGCTTTCGAACCTTTTCCTAGTGGATCTTGTTTGTTTGCTCTGAATGGGAAAACATATGGCCAGGAGTCAGGTTATGTGGTTTAAAAACAAAAAGAAAGAGGATCGTGATGACCTCACCCTCTCTGTTGGGGTCAGGCAGAAGGAAGGCATGAGCAAGTAGAGGCGTGTTTTGGAACAGACTGCCCGGAGTACCCTCCACAGAGGCCATGAGAACAAAACTGGGCCCCTTGCTCCGGGCCAGGGAGCCCACAGTCTCAGGTGCCAAGTGTGGGCCATCAGGGGTTTTCCAACAAGAAGGCAGTGCCTCAGATCCTTTGTGGAGCAAGACAGGTTATAAATAGATCTATAATTTTTTTAACTAGAAGGCGACAGGCTTAGCACAGCTATTCTTCCCTTTTGGTTCTCTCCTCCCTGCACCGTTGTGCCTATTATATCCCTGCTACCAGGCAGACCCACCTGCCTGGTAGCCAATCCGCTGCAGCAGCCTCAGGAGAGCCAGGATGGAAACTGGCTTCTATTACGACTCCAGATTGTGACCTTGCTTGTGGAAAAGAATAAATCTTCCTGTCTTATCTCTGGCTAATTGGGCAGGAGGTAGGGGAGACAAGAATTTATTATACGATTTGCCACCTGCTGACTAGAACACTAATGTATCCATTTCGGAGGCAAGCTCTGATTTTAGTGACAGGCTAGGGAGAAAAAGGACATAGACTGGGTTTCTGGGACATGCGGTGAAGGTCTGCTCTTGGGGCTTTTAACTACAAGATCAGAAGACTGGTATCTTATGGGCAGCCAAGTTATACGTGGCTTGGTGTGTGTGTGTGTGTGTGTGTGTGTGTGTGTGTGTGTGTGTGTGTGTGTATGTGAGAGAGAGGGGCAGGAGGGAGAGAGAGAGAGAGACAGAGAGACCAAGAAGTTGATTTCATAACTGATCCGAAGGCATCTGAGCACATAGGGACTTAGAAACTATTTAGCCCAGTGCTTCTCCAGCTTCCTTGTCCGTCAGAATCGCCTGGGGGCTCACTACCACACAGACTGCTCGGTCGAGCTCCCAGAGTTTCTGATTCAGTAGTTCTGGGGCAAGGCCTGAGAATTTGCATTTCTCATAAGTTACCAAGTGATGCTGATGCTGCCAGTCTGAGGGCCACACATTGAGAACCACTGATTTGGACCAACCTCCTGATGTCACAGACAGGGAAACTGAAGCCCAACAGCTAATGAAAGCACGCATCCGAGGACCCACAACTGGTTACTGGATACAGCCAGACTAGGACAGAGATTCCTGACTCCTAATCTGGTGTTCTTCTTACCACTTCAGGCTGGTGCACGGCCAGAGGGCCAGGGAGGTGCTGTTCTAATAATAAACATGTTATCCTTTATGGCTGAAGATTACCAGTCTCCACATTGTTTTCTCTTCCTCTGCCTCCCCCAGTCCAACATCGCTGGCCCTGCTGGCTCAGTACATAAATAGCTCAGCTCAGCCCACTCACCCCATCATCCAGTGGGACTTAGAATCCAGTCCTGTTCCCATAGCCAGGTGCCCACTCCCAAAGGCCTAGTGCCTGTTTACTCCCATCATATCCTTGCTGGTAAATGAACTGGAGATCCGAGGTCTCTCCATGACCACTGGTCATGCATATTGGCCCTAAGTTATATATAGTTCTTTGTACATGGATGTTCACCATAGCCTTGACCTTGGTGTCTGCTATTTATCCTGCCTACCACCTAAGTCCCCTTCGGAGGCTGGAGCTGCGCTCTGAATGACCATCCAGTGGTGGGGAACTATGCTTCTCTTGGTCCCATTCCTGGGCTGGAGTGTTGGCTTACCCCCAAACCTGTCGGTTGGGTCCGGCAGCCCATGGGCCAAGCTACAGTGTCTGCCTACCCAGAGGTTTTCTGTGCACTGACTGCCTTTTGAATTTTTTAAAAGATTTTATTTATTTATTTTTAGACAGAGAGGAAGGGAGGGAGGGAGGGAGGGAGAGAAACATCCATGTGTGGTTGCCTCTCTCATGCTCCCCACAGGGGACCTGACCTGCAACCCCGGCATGTGCCCTGACTGGGAGTGCAACCAGCGACCCTTTGGTTCGCAGGCTGGTGCTCAATCCACTGAGCCACACCAGCCAGGGCATGCCTTTTGAATTCTTGAAGGTTGCACTCTGGCTGCCAAATTGGAAACCCCAGTCTCGACCTGGTAAGAAATCAAAGCTAAGATTTTCATGGCCCTCGGATGCTTGTCTGCCCATCGCTGGCATTTCCAGAGCCACTTCTCCACTGGATCGGTTCCCCAGCCCCATCTCACCCCAGTCACATGCCTTCATTTGCCCAGCGAGATCTGTACAGAGATGTCCTGGAGAGCGCACGCGCTTTCGGTTCTTCTTCAGCAGGGAGAAATGATACACTGACCCATCCACCTAATACCTTAGAGGCCCCTTTTCCTAGAAAGGCGATGTTCCAAAGGCACAGTCTAAAATGAGGCAAAGAATTGGCCAAATTATTCTGCAGAAAGAATCGGCAGACATTGGAGGTGAAAGAGCAAATACACGGAGAGCCCTGGAAAGTACTGGAGTAGTATGATGAAACAGGAAGTTGGAACCTAGGGGAAAAGTAGCCAATAAGAGATTTCATGTGTGGCATGGACTTTTACTGTTTATTTTTAATTTGTCTGCTGTGGAACAATATGACCTCTTCCTTGCTCCAAATCTTCATACACCTGTACAGGTTTTGTGGTGGTGACTTGGGGGGTGAGAGAGCAGGATAATGTACAAAAGTATCCAGCTCCGCTCACCTCTGCTGAGACTCCTGTGGAGCGAGCAGCACTGTATCTAGATTCCGGGCTATCATCTCAAGTTCTCCGTGAGCAGTGGCTAAAAGTGGGGGTGGGAGAAGTAGGGAGGAGTGCCTGATCCAGAGACAACTGCCAGGTGGACAACTCAGGCAGGGACATGCCACATGCCCCCCTGTTTGCTAAACATACCAGAGGCTTCAAAGGCAACTCTTAGACGGTGGTGCTGGGTTATCCTGGGATTCAGAGTCACTACACTCTAACCATCTGAGAGAATTAGATTGTCTTTAATTTGGATCCAGTTAACTAGGAATCTGTGCTCCCTTGGTCAGAGGTTTGGGGAAAATGATCTTTTCCTTGTCTATGAAGAAACAAATCAGAAATAGAGACAAGATGGTAGGGATAATTTTAGCCTTTGTAAAGGAACAGTTTAGTAATTTTTGCATTCTAACTGTTGATTGCCCTATGAAAAAAAAAATTGTAATACACACATTGGTAGTTTATAGGGGTTTATGGTTTTAGAGAAAAAAATTTAAATCCTCTATCCGTATTTTTACACTTTGGTTTGAGGAGAGTTCCAGACCTCTTCCTAAGCCCGCTTTCCCCCTAATTTCTCCCAAGCAGGCCTTGCATGGCGAGAGGTAACACGGAGAGTCAGGCTGCCGTTTTTTTAAAGGCTCCCCAAAGCATCCTGGAATGGGACAAGTTTTCTTTCTCTTCTCCAAATAAGCGCTAATGGCCAGGGCTTTGATGGGTAGGATGCTGCATTGAGAACAGAAAGAGAGGAGAGGAAAGGGTTCTTGCTGAAACCATTCCCTTCCTTTGATTTGTTCCTAGTCCAGGAGCTGCTGGAAAGTGTCTCTCAGAGCACACCTTGGTCCTTTTCCGGAGAAAGCCAAACTTGGAAGTGACTAGCAGGCCTAATTGTGTCTCTGTGGAATCCAAATTCTGGAAGGAGACAAAGAGAGGTCTGGAGGCCTCTGACTGGAGAGTCTGGCGGATTAAATCCAAGCCTCGAAGAGTCCCAAAAAGCTGTCAGGGTGCCTGGGCAATGTGGAGCCGATCTGGACAATGCATTCCAGATGGTTTACCCTCTTTCCTCCAGTTTGGGACCAGTTGGAGCTCCCGGGCGGTCTCCCAAGGTAGACCCCCAGAGAGCTCGGGGCAACTGTCCAGTGGGAGGGACTAGGTTCAGGATGACTGTGGCAGGCTTGGAATTAGAGGAAGGGCCCCCTCCTTTGTGTGGAGCATCTGGATATCATTTTTCAGGCTATTAAAAACACTAACTCTGCTCTGCTAAATACAGCCAATTCATTAAAAAAAAAAAAAAAAAAAGCGACCACTCAGGGGACAATTGTTGGCCAAGCAGTTGCCCCAAAATGGATCCAAATAATTTTGGACTATCCTATATGGTGAAGCTCAGAGAAGGGCTCCAACATTCTCTAATAGTTGTCCAGTCATCGCCCCCTTGCCCACCTCCCAACTTTACCAGCTCGTGAGCAATGACACCACCCACTGACTACAAAGACTCAAGGGCAGTGTCAGAGCTTTGCAGTATATTTTGCTGCTTTGTTTTTGTTTTATTTTAGTTTGTGCAAAATGTACAAGATAGATGTAGAAGACTTTCTTCCATGTTCAAGGCTTTCCAGCTAGTTTACAAAAAATAAGGGTGCGATAAAGAGAAGGGTAGGGGTGTGGAGAGCACGTGAGAGAACAGAGAGAAGGCGCAGACTCGATGCGTGAGCCACCTGGCCATTCCCGGCAGACCTCATGGTCTGTGAATTAGCTTTGGCTATGACAATTTTTATACTGTGAAGAAAAGGCTTATTCGCCTGTGGTCCTCTTCTAACCACGTGGCTGGATGGTAATCTGAGGCCAGTCAGCTAACAGCAGCCCCCCTCTCCAAGAAGCCTGGGGAGGAGACAGGAGTTGAAGAGTATGTCTCTGCCCAGTGAATGTCCAAGGCTGGATGGAAGAGAACCAGCCCCTGCTCTGGGGGAATCCTGGTGAACAAGACAGCAGGTCCCAGAGCTGGAGAGCTTCTGGCTTGCTAGAGAAGAATTATCACAGAGCAGTGTGTGCTAACAATTCCAAAGGAAATGAGTCCATAAATATTGAAGGAACACAGTGAAGGAGTGACGAGAATAGGCTGGGGTTATTTGGAAGAAGAGTTGCTGAAAGAGAATACCCTTCTCAATCCAATAGCCATGCACAAAGGAAGCCCAGGGACAGGTCCCGCCCGAGCATTCCAGTGTCTATTATGTTGCTTTTGGAACTGTGCTTTACTGAAACTATTTTGGACGCATTTCTAGAAGGTAAGTACCAGAGAATTAAAATTTTGCGCATCCAATTAATGCCCCAAAGTTGCCTTGTTTGAGAAGTGGAGGCGTCTTCTGTATATATATCCGGACTCTAGGAACTACCTTTGGTGGAGAAGCATGCTTCCTAAAATTTTTAGTATAATCCACACTGGGAGAAAACAATGACATTCAGTACATAAACCTGTAAATATATGTCATCCTACCAAACAAGCTCTGGATAATCAAAAACATAAATCTAGGGACTGCAAACTTCTGGGGGACATACCCCTGCAGAGCCTATCCATATGCCCCTCGCTGCTTTATATTATGACGGCCTCAGGAGTCAGACAAGAGGATCCTTCTCCCTATTATTCAGAGACCTCATTTGACCCTGGTCGTCCTGGATGCCTCAGCATGCAATTCTACAACCTGAGGCTCAGATCCTCGCCTGTCTTGACAGGGATTTTCTGGGCGGCCAAACAACACCCTGCTGCATTCCAAGGTGTTATTATTAATGCTGATGTCGCTCACGGCAGCGCCGCTGCGAAATGCCGGTCCTGTTAATAGCTCAGCATCGGGCTCTGTGCATGTCTTTTGGAGTCATACCTCAGGCCTAACCTTTACCTTCTTTTACGAAATTAGGGCATTGACAGACTCTCAAATGCCATAAACAATAATCTTCTGAAACTCATCCATCTTGTGGTAGCTGACACACATCAGGAGCACCAGCCAATCCTTCTGGAAAAATATCGATGTAAGTGGCAGGCACACAAGGAAATGACACATATTTTTACCTCCTGATTTAAATGGGGGTATTTGATATTGTTTCCCAGACCAAGAGACTTCCATGGTGGAGAACTTCCCTGGACTGAATGTTTCTTGCTCACTTGAATTTTAAGAGAAACTTTCCCAAGAGAAACTTCCTCTAATTCTTTAGATGGAGTGATGTTAGTGTCCATCGTGACTGTACCTGGGAGCCAGCAGCTTCGCTCTTCGGCATGATGTTCGGTACTTTCCCATTATGGTTGGACCTCTCCCTTTGTGACTCATGCTTCTCAATGACAGGCTGAATGGAGGAGCTCAGGATTGTCCCAATCAGAGACACTTGAGACAGGCCCCAGATAGGCTTGCCCAAGGAACAGATGCAACAGACGAAGGGCATCTCAGCCCAGCTCCAAGCTTGTGGCCACCCCGTCCTCATTTCCTTTCCCAGAACTGCCCATAGGCTCAGCTCAACATGGAGGCTCCAGTCTTTGCTTAGGAGGAAGATGCCTGGGGAACTACTCCATGACGAAAACTGGAGTCCTTGAGGCTCTGCGCTACAAGGATTTGGTCTAGATTTTCTAGACTAACTCACTGTACTGTGGGAAATGAGCTCATCTGATCATGGACCTGACAGATGGTAATGACTGTGGTCAGGAGCGCCAAGGAAAACTCCCCAGAAGATTGCTACTCCTCCCTGCGGCTTTGGTGGCAGTGCCACATGGATGGGTCTGTCCAACAGTTGTCTTATCACACCCACAGAGTATAAGCAGCAAAAGAAGCCACATTCCCTGAGATCTGCATAGGGGACGTCTGGGCGGGCACCTGACCTGATTAGAGTCAGCAGAGGAAAATCCGTCAAACCAAATACCATTGGGGTAATGTGGAGCTGTTCTTAGGCTCTGACCTGGTAGAGTCCACTCTGAGACCCAAGGGTTGAGGAAAGCTGGCTGAAAACAGCAAGACTCATCCAAAAAGCAGGATGGAGGCACACCCATCCTGCCCTGGTGGCTGGCTGCCAAAGTAGATTGGCTCCAGAGAAGTCACTGGCAAAGAGGAGAATACTTCTCCCTGCTCTGCATCAGAAACCTGTGCATGGGTCATGAGCTGCTGGAGCAAGGGCACGGTGTAGAATTGGAAGGACACCAGGAGGCTTTTGCAATCTGATGATATTCCTGGGCTCAGTGAATTCTTCCATCCGATCCCCTGCTTCCGGGAGGCTCCCTCCGCTGGCTTCTCTCAGGTGCGGTGATGGGTCTTTTGGTGGCTCTTTCCACATGGCCTGTCCATACCTCCATCTAAGAGAATTTTGTTTGGTTCTTGGTTGGCCCAGGTGATCACAGTCTGGGCTTTCCCGGTCTCCCCAGCTTCCTTCACTTGTGAGAAGTGAGGCTACCCTGCAATAAGTATTTTAGGAAGAAACTGCAAAGATTTGTTGTTACCAAGTGTATCTAAATTTACTTCTTTAATCCATAGCAATTTATGTTAGGGGAAAAGGCGCAGCAGTTTTCTGTTTCCAAGTTTTCCTTATCATTGTTCATTTCACCCTTGTAAGTCTCAGAATCTCATAGAGACTAGATAAATTACCTCCCTTGACAGCTGAAATGACACAGCCCCATACTGACTCGTTTGAGGACGTCCAGAGAATTGGTGACAAACCTGATGTCTGGTCTCCCGATTCCCATTCTGGGGCTCTTTCTACCAATTTTCCTTATTTCACCTATTTGGAGTAGCAATAAAATGAAAAAGTGCCTACTGCATGTCGTGGAAGAAACAGGTTTCTAGTCTTATCTCCTGCAGCCCACCCACACAAACCATCTGTCCAGCCACACGAAAATAGCCGGTGTGTTCAGCCTCTGCACCTTTGCTCCTGCCATGTGACTTGCTTGATTGCCTTCCTCCAGTTCTCTGCTTCATGAAACTTAATCACCCTTTAAGCCCAAGCTCAACTGTCCTCTCCTATATTTCTCCCCTGATTATTGCAGCAGGAAGTAATTTCTTGTTGGGGATGAAGTTAATTTTAAAAAGGCAACTTTGATGCCACCATATATTGCTTGGGATTATAATATTTTGCAGGTGAATTTTATCTCCCCTAGGAAACTCTGAGCCTAAAGCAAGCAGAAACTCTTTCACACATCTCAGAGTTCCCCACAGTCTTGCTTATAATAGAAGATCAATATTTATCAAATGAGCAGAGACATGGGGAGGTTAAGTGGCTTCTCTAAAGCCTGGCAGAACTCAGAACCCCAGAATCTGGTCTCCATGTACTTTCCGCCATGCTGAAAATAATGCAGCTTCCACTATGATTAACCTCTTTGAAGGTCAAAAATGGTTGAAAATAAGCTTTATCATATAGCTCAGTCTAATGCAATGCATCTTGAGTGGTTTAGAAAGAATGGAATGGTTTAAATAGTTGGGCTTAAAAAACTGAAATTCCTGTGCTGTTGGCTACCATGAAGTGAGTAGCTATCTGCCAAAGATGCCTCCTCCTTTCATAAACATGAATTGCTTTTCACCATGAGTCAGTGTAATAACAAAGTATGGTGGTCATTAAGGTGCTTTCATGGGCCAAATGAAGAGGAGAATCAGATAACCCAGTGTTATCTTCCTTCAATCATCCACGCGCTATTTCCATCAGCATTGAGTAAGCACGTTCTGTCTGCCCACACTGAGCTAGGTGTTATGGATACAGAACTAACACAAAATCTCTACCCTCATACAATGCCAAACTGGTGACCATGGCGACTGCTCGACTAGTAGTAGCGCTCTTCCTTTTGTTTTATCTGAAGAGTTGAATCAGGGGTGGAATTCCAGGCACCATTTTGCACATGAAATGTATACTTAATCTGCACACTGCATCAATAAGTGTACCAAAGTGTAATGAAATAGAGATTGTTGTGCTTTCTAGGATGCTTTCAGGAAGTTTCTTGGAGTGGGAGACTCCCAAGAGAATTACTCAAGTAACAAGAGAGGTTCACTCACCTACCTTCAAAGAGGGGTAGAGTGTGGTTAATGACAGAGATCTTCTGCTGAGCAGAGGGTACAAGTTTGGGCCAGAACTACATTGTTCAGGCCAATAAAGAGGAGACTGATCCTATCCACGTCCCCCTGTGGTTCTCAGGCTGTCTTTAAATAAATGTTAAGCACATATTTAGAGAATATGGGTTTGAGGCAACACCAACTTGGCCTGTTAAGGCAGTTGTCTATTTTGGTCTAGCCTTGTTTTCTGTGTCATTTTACTTATCTAAGGTAATGAAACATTTCTTGAGAACAGCTGTAGCCACAGTGGAACTCAGGAGTTCTTCACCCAGTATTACATCCTACATATTAACATCCCATTGCTATTAGCAATTCATTCCATTTGTTTATTTGTTAATGACAGTTATCTTGCTCAAAGGACTTCCTCATCCAAATTAAATATTAAGATGGTAAGTCAACAACATCGGTTTTCTGAAGGCTATACCTCTCCGAAGTACAAGAGGGATTCAACAAATCAAGCAAAGACCAATAGCCAACTTTCTACCATGTACTGTGCTAGGTTCTGGATATCACAGTAGGTAAGACTTATTATGGTTCATTCAGAAGTCTACTCTGATAGATGAACAAAGAAATGTTTTTGTAGAAGGATAAAAATAATCATAAGTACATCATCTTTTAAAAACATATAGATATATCCTAAACCGCTCTAGCTCCCTTTAACAACTCATTATGTGTTCTTTATTTATGTAGTTACCTAAATTCCTATAGCATTTATTTTGTTCATGTTTCTAGAACTTCTTGGTATGACAAATTTATAACTCATAGAGTAAAGTAGAATTTTCTTTTACATGATCTGAAATTACTTCTTTCAAAGTTCAGATGTTCCTTCTCCCCTTTAGTTTTGGTGTTGGATAATCTGGTGACTCATTCCTGATTAGTATATAAACTTCATATTTTCATAAAATTTAATCATGTTTTTGTTCAGTCTTCTTTCCAAAGTGCTTTACCCACTGCAGTAAGCCACCAGTCCTTAAGACATTTCTGAGGTCTTTCTGGAACTTTTCTAGTTCCTCATTTTTGTATCAATGTGTGTATGGTTTCCAAAAAAGTAGGCAATAAGCATGTAAGGTATAGACTATCATGATTTTACATATATATATATATATATATATATATATATATATATATATATATATATATATTCAGGTTGATGCCTACATGATTCTTTAATAATAAACAGGTCAGTATCTCACACAATCATTTGTCATCAATCCATGTTTTTATTCAGACTCTTCCTTGCTGTATGACTTTCTTATTGCAAAAACAAACTGAAGAGCCCTACTGTAGCAAACACCAGTCTAGAACATGCCTTTCAAACTCCTTGCCTGCTGCTGCGTTCCCTGATTTTGGTTTTCTATACACACTGAAGCACTCATCTATGTGCTAAAAAAAAAAAAAAAATCCATCCTTTTCTCCTGCAAAATACCAAACAACAAACCCTCTCCTTTCCCTATACACTTCCTTTTCTCTTTAACTCTTTCTACTCCCTCACTAAACTCCATGTTCTCTTCTGACCTCTAGGGGTTCTTTCTCATCTTTTTTTCACAGGGTAAATAGTTGTTAAACACACAACAAATGGAAAAGACTTCTCATTCCAGCTAATGCATAGCCAAGGTAGTGAGGAGAAAATAGGTTGCTTAAGCCAAATAAATTTTAGCAATTAGCAGTATCTTCTGTGTGTGGAACTTAAAAATACAGTTTTTGATACTTCATACTTTAGGAATGCCAGTTGCAAAATTTGCATTAGGAAATAATTAACTGCTTTAAAACTAGACTCCAATGTCATGGAGTCTAATTTTAAAGTAGTTGATATTTTTGATGGATGGATGGGGATCATGTGATGGACTGATGAGGAATGGGTGGACTGTATGGGTTTAAAGTTATTAGGGGGTAATAATCCCTTTAGGGCCTTTGAAATAGTCTGTGGGTTAGTATTCTGTAGAATTAATACAGCTGTGACAGCACTATACATTTAAATAAATGAATTAGTTCTAGAAATTGATGCTTTTTAATGTTCTATTGGAACATCTTCGAAAAGGCAGCACTGTACCCATTCATTCAGGAAACCTTTTTAAAAATAAAAAAAAAAAGCAGATGAAAATTGCTAGTAGAGGTACTCCAGGGTGTCTTCAATCTTTCCCTGATTTATCCATTCTAAGTACTTTTTGTCTGGAATCATCATAGGCCTCAAAACTTCCCAAAGAAAACCTCTACTGATTTTCAACCTGAGTTTTCTAGTGACAGGTTCAATGACAGCAGGTCTGGATGAAGATATAGGTGAATCTTCATCTTTACCTGATCAGGCCACCGAGTACGTGGCATCATATTTTGGTGAATTGATAGTGAACGTAACATTCACAGGGACAAATGTTGACCCAGGTACAAGGAAGGAGGTTGCTGAGTGTAGTATTCTAAAATACTAGAACGCTTCCACACATCAGTCTGGAAAGATAAGTCAAATAAAGAATGTTTTCTTTTTCTACCTTAAATATCTATACTAGATGACCAGACAAGACTATGTGAATTGCTAATTTTAGAGGTGTTGGACTCATTTTTACAGTAAAGGTATCAACTAAATCTGAGGTCCAAAAGAAAGCTAGGTTGTTTTTCTTTTCAAGAACCTAGCTAAAAGTCCCTATCAGAAGCTGTCTGTTGTTAATGAGATGCCTGTTGAAATAGAAGAATATAATAAAAACCAACTGTCCTTCCCAGCTGACTTAATTTTTGAAGCTGAGAAAACAGACATGTGACCTGTAGTTTGAGGGATGCCAAATGAGCTCCTCCAACATATTTATGTTCCGACTTGACCCTGCAGAGATCTTCAGTTGCTGCTTCAAAGGTGCTGTGGCGAATAGAACGATGCATGTGCACCTTCCTCCTGAATGGGTCTCTGAAAGTCAGAATGTTCCCATCCTCCAGCTGCATTAATCATCTCAGAGCAGCCCACAAACATTCTGTAATGATTCTACAGAATTTAAGGTCCTTTCAGCTCTTATTTATAAAGCTGTTTGATACCCATTCACGGGCTTTTAGTTCAGAATAAAAATGCATGGGATGCGTAGCCTCTTCCTAGAACATTCATTATTTTGCTTTTGCTGTTTAGGAATAGGAGTTTATTAATTTAAAGCAAATGTCCACAGGAAGCACATCATCCTCCAGGTAGTTTGGTGGTATCAACCAAATTTTTAAATTAGGAGAGGATTCTGGGAAGATAGAAGGGGTGGAAGCATAGCTTTGAATCTCCCCAGATCCCTGCTCAAAAACAAGAGTAACTAGATAGTAAGACTAAAAAAACCTTGGAATATTTACAGGAAAAACTAGATGACAAAGTATCTCTACGAACTTCAAAATACAAGCAGAATGGGGTAGACAGAGACCTGGATGTTATCAGCACCTATACAGAAAGAAGCAAAGGGACAGAACAGTGTATCCAAGAGATTTACAGACAGGAAAGCTCCAATGCAGCCAATGGGTATTCAATGGAAAATATAGTGGGCCAATGGGATAACAGAAGCTAAATCTGGAGGAATTTTGCCCTCCATAGTGGGTAAGTGCATGGAGCTCACAGTATGAAAAACGAAAACTTGAAGCTGTGTAACCTATGAACTATTGAGAATGACAGGCCAGGGCATCTATCCAGGACAAGGTCGCCCTTCCTGAGTAGAAGCTTTAGATAGTAGCATCAGAATTGATCTGAATGAGGACAATAGAGACAAAGAGAGAAAAATTTCATATAACAATGGGGAGAACAATAGAGTCAGAAAATCCCAGAAAGCCAGACACCTTGTTTTTTAGCACTTCACAAAAATAACGAAAGAGGGGACCCCTGTGGAGTTAGCTTTTCTAACTCCTGAGCCACGCCTTTTAACTAAACCATATCTCTTTCTAAAAGTTCAGAAAAACTAATTTTACATAGAAATGAACCACGGAAAAGGATGAAGGTCAAATCCCATGCAAACATTATCACAGAAAAGAGTATAAGGAACAGAATAACATTCCTACAATGAATCACTCTAGTAAGGCAAGTCCTCAAGCAAGATAAAAATTAACCTACCATTTCAAAATGAAGTGAAAGACAGTAGGAAAGTTACACATGAAAGGGTAACATAAATCAAAATTAGAACAATACAAGAAGTGAGTAGGCGGAGCTGAGAAAAAATTAAAAATTAAAATTTTTTTCAGAATTAAAAATGAAATTATAAGAAACACAAAAGGAAATAAATACAACAATAATATTTTATAATAAATATAAAATAAAAGGAGGGAAAAACTTTAAAATCTATATAAAATGAAGAAAAAAATAGAAAGGTTGCAGAGAAAGTGACCAATATTGACAATAGGCAGAAGATCTAACATATAATAATGGGAGCCCCTAAAGAAGAGACCCAAAGGAAGGGACCAGAATAGATATTTCTTTGAAAATAATCAAGAATCTTTCCTGAAATTTGAAAAAAAACCCCACATATAGAAAAAGCATACCATGTACCTAAGAATGCTGATTGATGAACTAAGACATATTTTAATAAAATTGCTGAATTTTAAGGAAAAAAAACCTCCTTTGGATGTATAGTTTTTAAAAGACAGTATTATAAAGGGAAGAAAGTTAGGTTAGCATCAGATGTTTCAACAATAATACTTATGTCTGAAGAAAATGGAGTAACATATTTAAGATTCATAATTAAATGTGAGCTGAGAATTTGTATACTCAGAAAAACTGACTTTCAGGTACAAAGAACCCAAGGGAACGTTGTTCCTGTGCACCTCTCCTGTGTGTCTACGAGAAAACAAGCTTCAGAGTGACTTGCATCATATTGGTAGGATTTATGAGAATTAAAAGAGATAGCTATTTGTAGAAGTAAAAGTAAGGGATGAAATGGAGCAAGTATTGTATGCGACGGCTATATACTCAGACAATGTAGGTATAAAAGAAATTACTTAAAAAAATAGAAGTAAATGCAGAACACCAATGGAAAAATGTGACTCAGCAGTCATAGTGGTGGTAGTGGCATTAGTATTGTTCTGAGCCTATTGTGTTTCTAAATCTATGGTTCTAATTAGAAGTATCCTAATTCAAATTAGAAGTATCAAAATGAACTCACCATGTATTTTATTTAAAATATATATAACTTGGTTCTGCACACTGAAGAGGCCTAGAAACCGTAACTAACACTGAAGTGATAAATATACTTAGCGCCTGTACTATGGTTTTGAAATACCATTTCCTACTAAAAGAAGCCAGGGCTTGTTGAAAAAATGGCAGATTCCCAGTCTGGGGCATCAGATGTACAAGAGGAACCTAGAATATCTTGTCAAATCAGATAGGAAGGAAGCTCTCAAAGACCACTAGGATCATGTCAAAAGGATGCAAGTGCCAACGGAAGAGGTTTTCAGTGGCCAAAGTGGGACAAACTGAGCAGCAGTGAAAGCAATGATTGCAATGACTTGAAACCCATAGAATGTAGAGAACACATGAGTTCATGATGACTCAGAGAAAAAACCACCTTTGTCAAATGATGGGAAACCTTCATTATCTTGAAAATTGATAAATAAAGGGAAAGAAACATTTACTCTGCCTTTCTTATCAGAATTGTGCCACCAATGAAAGAAGTAATAGATGGGAGGAAGTATCTTTTTATAGAAATATTCCAGCTAATAAGTGAAAAATAAATAACTAAATTAGAATATTCTACAGGTCATAATAAATTTATGGATCTAGACATTGAGCATCAATATATGCTAAAACCACAGAGAGACAGCCAGGCATTATGGACCTCCTGATGTATCACTCATTATCTCGCTGAAGGTGAAGCTCAAAGCCTGAGTCTCATCGAGCCTGCAAATCCAGTTGCCCGTTTGCAGGAAACACGAAGGGCAGGGGAACATGGTGAGCTGCACCAAGAGTATGCAGCTGGCATCACCCAAACTGCAGGAAAGTCTACATGTCAAATGCCCTGGATTCTTCTAAAGAGAAGTTATATGGAAAAGAAAATTTTGAAGGGAACACTGTAAATTTAAAGAGATTTTAAAGACATATCAAACTTTAAGAAAAAAAAACACTACTAAACTATAGTGTTTAGGAATGCCACTTGGCTGATAAAGCCTCGAAAATCAGAATCAAGTGATTTCTGTAGAAGTGGCTACTTCCAGGGGAAAGGAAGCAGCTGTGATCACCACAGAGCACATGAGGGCTTCCAACACAGGTGACAGTTAAAAGGGTGCCCACCATATAAGCTCTGCTTTTGTTTGGTTTGGTTTTCTGTATTTGTTTTATTTTATAATAAAGAGTGGCTTTAAAATTTTAAATGCACATATCCTTTGGCCTAGTAATTCCACTGCTAGTCTATAAGATAAATTCACTGAAATATGAAATATGCAAAGATATATGTATAGGTGTGTTCACTGCAGCACTGTTTGTACTTACTAAAAAGTTGGAGTGGTGGTGGAACTGTCTATGAGGTGGGGACTCACTGAATAAATTACGGTACATCATACATTGGAATATTATGTGGCCAAGAAAAATGAGGTAGGTATCTGTCTCAGACATATCGTTAAGTGAGAAAAAAGCAAGATGTAGAATATGGTGATCTTCTATGTGTATACATATGCACATACACTGTATTTGCATTAAAAATATTTTTCAATAAAATATCCCAAATGAGAAAACATGAAGACCAGAAAGGACTGGTGCAGGAAACGTATAACAGGATGGCTGACAAAAGTAAACCCTTGGTGAATTCCACCCCAAGAAAACAGATTTCCTACTGTGTGCAAATTAAACTAATTAAACAAATTACACTTGAGGTTATCTTACCACTGATGGTTCCTTAGAGTCTTCAGGTTATGGTAATTCAACTTAAACTTGGAGGCCCTGTGCTGTTGGGTGGGCAGGAAATTCAGCTTTGGTCGGTTAAAGTATCTTGTGTACACTTACTGAGGGCTCTGGCAGGGACCAGGCATCTTAAGAAGTACAAGAACATCTGGAGGCCTTTCCCATGATTACTCCACATAGGCACGTCCCAATCTGCATGAACCCTTTGGATTCACTCCTCTGCTATTGTCTAGAAAAGAGAGACTCTTTGGCAAAGACATGGCCTCCCTGAGGCATACATAACAGGGGTACTGCCAAGAAGCAGGGTGACATCCTTGCTGCTTCTGGGAGGATAGATCTTACAGTCTGGGGAAGTTCAGCTCTCCTCGAACCTTAATTCTCCCTGAAGGGGCTTATTCAGAACTAAAGCCTGGAAATTCAGCCACAAGTCTCTCCTGAAGCGAAGACACAGAACCAGTTAGAATGGGGGAGGGAGAGGGGAAAACAGAGAGAGAGAGAAACAGACATCAACATTTCTTCAAAACTTTTTTCACCAAATCCCTTCCATTTTAGAGTTGAGGAAACAGATATGGGTTTCATATCTCATAATGACCAAAGGCACACAACTAGTTACTGAGGGAACTAGCTCTCTCTACTATATCACAATGCCTCTTGGCTTTTGCTCATTTCCAGCCTCTGCTCTACTCTAAATTGCCTTTATTAATTGGCACTTAAGTTTCTGCACCTAGAGTTTTAGACATATTTGGAAACTTCTTTTAAACATGTTGATCCACTCAGGGCAAGAATAGCTCCACCCTGGGACATATCCAACAGGATGAGGGATTCAGGGGTAAGTCATGTCGTATTTTATTCTTTCTGGCTTTTGATATTTTCACACAAGAGAAATCCGGTTCCTCAGAGCACATAGGCCCCCAAACGCCATCCTAACAGTGTCTGTGAAGGAAAAGGCAAAGTTCCATGGGCCCAGTTACCCTCCACAGGCACCTTCAGGTTGACTGTGGGGAAACTGATTCCTCCTGTGGCAATGACGCATGTGGACTGGAGATCTCGGAAGAGTCAGGTTAATGAGCTGTATGTACATAGTTGGTCCTTCTCAGTGACAGCTGGCAAGACGATGTCCTTTATCTACTACCTCTGAGAGTCACTGTTCACTTGCATCTGGGCAGGAAAAGGAAGAGGGAGAGTATTGCTCCTAATTTTGAGAATAACATTACTGTATCGGCATGCACAGGACATGTTCCAATGGGCAGTGTAGAAGTGCACGGAATTGTCTAGCTACCTTGTATATTAAGGCATGGTCTAATACCTTCTTGTATTTTCTTCTAATAATAAAACGAGACAGAACAGGATATACTGTGGTGTTTTATAACTCAGGCAAACAATATAGGTATTGGCTAACATGGTTTGATGTGCTTTTCTTTTTTTTTTTAATCTAATCTGGCAAAAAAAACATTGGGAGTTGCATTTGGCCCTTCCAACATTTTTCTGTCCAGTCCATTATCAGCAGCAAAATAGCCAAGAGACCATGTTACTGTACTTGAGGCCAAAGAGGTCTGTGGTTGTGAATGAGGTGACTGGGAACAAAGTTATATCATTGCAATTCTGATTGATTAATGCTGAAGTCATTGCTAAATAATGATTACCAGTCCCAGTTTCCACAGATCATTCAGTGGGTGAATAAGGACTACGGTAAACACACTTGGGCCTGTGAACACAGATGTTTCTTGCAGTGGAGGCAGAGGTGTGGAGATGGTGGGGAAGGGAAGAGAAATCCTAGATCTGGCAATAAGTGAACAAAAAACAGTGGCGGGCTTGTGTTCTCGTGGTGCCTCGGGCACTTCCCTTCCTCCTGCTGTTTCTTTCTTCTGTCTCTGCGTTCCCCACCTCTCCGCAGTCAGCCCACCTCTGAAGGCTGCCACTGCAGTCACTCCCCTCTATCACCCTCTGCTCCCTCCTCCCAGAGCCCCATGACAGGCTAGATGGAGTGACTGAATGTGTGCCTTCTCAAATAGTTTAAACCTCCCCTCTCTCAAGGCCTTTCTACCCAAATCCTCCAACTCCCCTTAATTCTTCCCAATTCCTTGTTTCTAGCAAAGCACATTCTAGATCATTCCCCTTGTTTCTTTGTCTCTCTTTTTTATCACTCCCATGTCCAAATATTCACATGCGTGGAAAGGTAATATTCTTCTACTTAGGTTACATGGCCTTTCAAAATATTTCATGTATTTCCACTAACTCTGAACACAGCGTAGGCAGGATATTAGAATCACAAGAATGTTTCAGGCAATATCAAATTTAAATCTTGTTTGTGGTTCATTGAGACAGATCTAAACAATTCATGGGGAACATGTTTTTAAGTTTTAAGTAAGCTCTGGTTGCTTTGGTGTCCACAACCTCTAATGTCACTTCCTGACAGCTTTCTACTTGGTAGAAGGTGCCTCCTAAAGATGTACTTTTGTGAAGTCCGAACCAGCGTAAACTAAGCTAAATGATGATTACAATTCTTGCTGGCTGCTCCTTTAGCCAGTATAGTTCTGTGTTTCCACTGGTTGGAAATATATCTGCCTGTCAATGTTTGAGAACGCCAGCGCTTTTTTGAAATTATAAACACACAGTGTTCCTCTTCAAGAATGCCAGCATTCATAATTTTTAAGTCTCAAACTTTCAAGAAACGGAAGCAATTGAATTTCTCTGCATCTTCAAGTAGAAATGGTAATATTATATGGATTAGTAATAATGTTATTTATGATTTCGAAAATGAAGTCCTAAATTTATGCCTGTGTATCAGTCACAAGCTAATGCATTCCTTAACTTCAAACTACTTTCTTTCTTGTCCCGGAATTTCTGAATGATTACTATAATGCTGAAATTCGAGCTGAAATGCAGTGTTTAAAAACTCAGGCACACATAAATTACAATTTATTAATGTGGCGAAAACACTATTAGTTGCAATATCTCTTACAAGAAAGTTGCTAAATATAACAAAGAAAATTTAGATATAACAAAGAAAAATTTATGAGGTGTGATTTCACAAGTAGAAATAGTATTTTGGTGAAAATTCCTTTTTTGTAGAAAAAATAAGAAATCGCCAGAGTGTGTAGGTGAACCTCTGTGGAAATCACCTGCTAACTTAATTGTGCAAATGAAATTCATTAATCTTTAAAAATCAAACATGCATGTTTATTATTCAGTTTCTGGTATTGAGTTCTTTTTATTTTTCTACAGAGTTGACTGTGGGATCTGTTATTTTGAAAACATGCTATTCTACCATGGGTTGTCAATAACTTGACCCTAGTAATATGGTAGAAAAGGCACTAGGTTTGGCACCATAGGGCCTGGGTATCATTTTCACTCTGCTTCTCACCAGCGTTGCGTCTGTGGTCTTTCTCTCCTGTACTCTGGATCACCATCTTCTCCCCTCTTCAACAGGAGTAAGAAACACCTGATCTCCTTGCCTCTTAATGTTGTTGTGAGGGTCAAATAAGGTCCTAATTATTAAATCACTTAGGAACTATAAAGTGTTATACAATATAAAGCATTCTAGTCATTGTCACCTCAGAATTCCTCTCAGATTACACTGCCTCAAATGCATTATTTAGGAAAAGTACGAACTTGAATGCCATATGGAGTCCTTGTTGACACTGCAGATGTTGGTTAATTTTAGATTCTGAAAGAACAAAAGAACAGAAGCACAACCAAGCAAATTATCCTCTTTAGCTTTTTCTTCGAAATCTCCTATTATACGAATACCAAACTAAAAATGGCAGGCTAAATATTATAGAAAATTACATCATTTGAAGCAGTGAAATTCTGTATATCCAAGCCCTTTTGCAGAACATGAATTTATTCCCTCCAAAGCACATCACCAATGAATTTAATGCTATAAGATAAATTATGGTTATATCTTCAAGAACCAAGTAAAAGGATTTTAATTTTCAACTTTAACTTCAAATAACACAGAGCCAAGGGAAACATAAAAGTCTTAGAAGAGTCACAAAAAGCTATGCAATCCACTTTGGTGATCGGTTGCTCTTGAACCAATGGAAAGCTGAACTAAGCTCAGCTAGTCCTGGGTTCCAATTCTGAAGATCCATATTTGCAAGTGGGGATTTCTTTGCAGAGCAGGTGTTACAGACATGCATATACTCATGACAACTGCTTTTACAGCCTCATCAGTTAGGGAAGACCTGTCTTGCTCATGTGTGCCATCTGTAAGACATCTCTTCGCATCTTGTCAAAAGCAACTTCCTGCTTACACATGCATAAACAAGATGTGTTTTTGTAAAATATGTAGATGGCATCTGTCATTCTATCTCTTGTTTGCATACCACTAGCAACAAAATATCCTGAAACAAGCTGAGCATTTTGTGTCTTAAAATTATTTATATATATAAAATATAAATATATAATATATATTAAATTATAAGTAATATATTTATCTTATATAACATTTTGTATAACATATATGAAGCAATGAAACAAAGCTGAGCATTGTGTGTCTTAAAATTATTTATATATAAAATGTAAATATTATGATATTTATACATTAAATTATAAGTAATATATTTATCTTATATAATATTATATATATGAAACAATTAAACAAAGGATACTTTATATCAGAACATACCCATTAGATTACCTAAAGTAGTTTAAAAATAGTCCAGTTGATATTCTGAACCTAGATTTTTGATAATATTTTCCAGAGGATAATCCTGCCTCGAAATTGCTTATTAAGTCTTAGTGCCTTAAGACAGTGACAGAATATCACTCTAATTAGATACAATTTTCAAACGGAGGCCGTAAATATACTTGTTCCTCTAAAAGATTTCAAAAATTTCAAAAGATGTTTGAACCTGTATTTTAGAAATTTGTTTGATACTATATGATATGATATTTCAAAATGTGCTCTACTGTGAATTAGAAATATTAAAAGTAAATCCAAGGGTAGATTTTATGACAGTTTATTATGGATGCAGTCTAGGCTGATTATTTTAGCATTAAGTGTACTATTAATTACCTCCCTATCCTGCCCATATGCTACCTCTGTTAGTGTAAAAGGGCCTAGTAAGACAGGTGCAATTTGATTCCATTTCACATACTTTTCTCAAACTGGAACAAAACTTTAACCTCCCCAAAATATTTTCCCAGGTGAAGGACTTTGGATTACTGCAGATGATCACCTGAACCAGAAATGGATTCAAACAACTTTCATTCACTGCTGAAACTGAACTGGAACTGACCCCCAAAATAAATTGGTTTAATTCCCTGTAAGAGGAATATGAATCAGGTTGCCATCTGTTCCCTTCCTTCTTTAACATCACCAGTGGGCTGGGTTAAACGTATAGCTGAGGAGTCCTTGGGGAAAGGGAAGAGAACTCTGGCTTGGCGCATACAGGGTATGCTTCAGTGGTAAATTCATCCCAAGTACAGGAAGAGAGGAGTCGGGAATTATCTGGGGAAATCTTGCAATTTGCCAAACAATGGGAACAACATGAGTTTAATTTGCCTAATTTTGTTTGAAGATTGCATCAACTAGAGCTCTGTTGCTTGCCAGAGATGAAAACGTAATCCAAACTAGCTTAATCAAAAAGGTAAATTTATTGACTCATGTAGCTGAATAATTTAAAGTTTCTGGTTCAGGTGAAGCTTGATCCAGGGCTCAAATAGCAAGGCCCAGGTCCTGATTTCTCTCTCTCCATTTCTTTATTTAGGATCTTTAGTATTGACTTCAGTCGGAGCCAAAGTGGATGCAAACCACTCCTTACCTCTAGGTTCGAATCCAGGGACAACTTTTCTACTAGTAGGTCTAGGATAGATTACTGGGAATAGTATAAACTAGATGAGGGAGACTAAGATCTCATGCCTTGCCCCGTCCCCCAACAAGAAAGGAGATACAGGAAGGGGGCACGGAGACCACTCTTCTTCCCAAAGCCCATGGACTGAGAGTAAGGGGGAACCATAGTCCCCAGAGCAAAACAAAAATGTGGTTAGTGGAAATAATGTTCTCTTCAGATACTCAGGGAACAGATGCACAGATAATTTCATGAAGCATTGTTTTTATGTTAAGAAGAAATTCTGGCTATATCCTAAGGATGGTGTCCAAGTCTTATTGGCTGAGGCAGAAAAAGGTAATGGCCAAAAGAGAACTATTACATGAGACATTTTAAAAATGGAAGATAGTTTCAATGAGAGCTGGGGCTAGTTACTCTTCAGAGAGATTAGACAGCTCTACAATTTGTAGATGTGATTCCCAAGGAACACAGCTTTAGAGCTATAAGAAACTTTCCGGATAGCTATTTGCTACACCCTGTAAACTTCATCGTTTATTTTTAAATGCTTTCTCTCATGCTATGATTTTTTTTAAAACCTCTACACATGGAACAAAACCAAAGAAAAGTACTATGTAGAAACATAATTTTATTTTCTAATAATAATAGTAATATAGCCGAGGTATGTATTTTAAACAACAGCTCTCACCGCCACGTCACTTGTACATATTTCTGCATCTGTATATGTTATATCCTAAATGTCTCATAAATTAACTGCCTTGGGATTTTTCCATCTTGGTCTCATGTATCCAAAATATTATTTATTAATAAGAAAAAGTCTTTGGGGGGCAACTAGTATAAAGATATAATACTTACTTTACATGGTTCAAATATAAAGCACATTTTACCAAGCCCTTAAACCTATTTTCCAAAAACAACTATGGGAAGGTGAAGAATTACTAAGGAAAATGAAAAGGGATGCTAATAAAAGGTAGCCAAGGGACATTTGGTCCTGGGGGTAGGGTAGCACTAAAGCTGTTTGGAGCACTGTACACCTTGCAAGCGCTAAGCTCAGAATCCATCATCACCATCTGAGACTTAATTCTAGCGATGCTTCTATACACTGAATTAAGAAAACTCCAATTTTTTTAGAGGTTGCAATTCATTAACTGGGGAAATAATCAAATTGAATTTGAATCTGTTTTCTTTTTTAACATCATGCCAACTATTTTGCAGGAGTGGCAGATTAAATACAAAAAAAATTTTCCCCATTGTAAAAAATACAAAGACATAAATTATAGGCCAAAGAATGAGGACTATTCTTAATGGACTGTGAGAGTTAATCCTTGGAAAGCTGAGGTGATAATTTGGGAACCCTACGATAATTTAGGTCACACTATGTTAGAACATCTCTTTGGAAGATTTTACTAAGTGTTTGGGAGACTTCTGGGAGTTTATCCTAAGGATATACCTGCAGACCTATATGCCAGCTTATTCATTACAGCATTGTTTGTAATAAACAGCAAAGATTGGAAACATCCCAAGTGTTCATCGATAGGAGAATGGTTAGATAAACTACAGTACATCCCGCAGTGCAGTGCTAGGCAACTGTTTAAAAGAATGAAGGAGCTCTCTTACTACTGACATGAAAGCTCTCCAAGATAGAGGGAAAAGCAAGATGCAGATCAGGGGACATAATATGCCACCTCTTGTGGGAGGAGGGGGAAAGAGAAGAAATATAATAATTTCTTATATTTGCATGAAGAAACACTGGAAGTGTACATAGAAAAAACCAATATGAAGAGTTATCTCTACCTATGAGGGTGGGTGGGTGTGGAGAACTAGGTGGAAGGAGCAGGGTAGGCAGAGGCTATTCACTGTATACCTTTTTCCTTCAATTTGATTTTTAAAAAGATTTTATTTATTTAGTTTTTTAGAGGGTGGGGGAAGGGAGGGAGAAAGAGGGGATAAACATCAGTGTGTGGTTGCCTCTCACAATCCCCCTACTGGGGACCTAGTCTACAACCCAGGCATGTGTCCTGACTGGGAACCGAACCGGCAACTGTTTCGTTCGCAGGCTGGCACTCAATCCACTGCACCACACCAGCCAGGGTCTTGACTTGATTTTTGAAACATGCAAATGTATTAGCTAGTCAAATATAAATAATTAAATAAATTCCAGAAAGAAAAAACGCTTGAGAGAAGTCATTCAGGAATCCTATGGTAATTTTATTAAAATTACAGTTCGTAATTAAACAAACAAACAAACAAACAAGCCGGAATTCATCCTCAAAGGAAGGCATACTGTTGGAAGGGTGTGAGCAGTGGGGTGCACCAGGTGCCCAGACCATACCGATGCCCATTCTTGTTAGCTGAGTACCTCCTCTCTATCCTGTATCATTAGCCTCCTGGCTCTTTTTCCATAGCCTTTTCTTCCAGTTCTCTTAAAAAGAAATAACAAATCAGAGATCCTGGAAGATGCTGCTAACAACCATTATACTTTATCCATAACGAGTTAAATTAAAGCTTTATTTAGAATGTGGATTTCTGCACATATTCACAAATGCTGAGAAGGTTCCTTAGCTATGTTTCTAAGAGAGTGGGACTCCTGGTTCACTTAACTGGACTGGGATAGGGGTTCCTTCTTGATGTCCTCATTATAACCTACGCATAGCTCTGTCATTGTGCTTACAGGGGTGTCCAACCCATGGCCCGTGGGCCATATGTGACCCAGGATGGCTATGAATATGACCCAACACAAAACCGTACATTTACTTAAAACGTTATGAAATTTTTTTTTGTTTGTGTTAGTGTTTGCGTATTTAATGTGTGGCCCAAGACAACTCTTCTTCTTCCAATGTGGCCCAGAGACACCAAAAATTTGGATGCCCCTGGTAGGGTAGGGGGCAGTCTTTCCCTACTAGGCTGTGAGCTTTTTTGAGGACAAAGACCGTGAATTATTCATTGAGCTTTGTATCATCAGAGCCTAGCACAGCACCTCTATCTATATGCACTGTGTAAACTCAGGAAACTGAAATTTCATTCACCCAATTGCTTAGACCATAGTCCTAAGGGTCATCTTTACTGTATTGTGTGTTCACCACCCCTAGGCAAGTCTCCTTCCATAACCATTTATTCCCGACTGTACACTCTTCTACCTCCCCCTACACCACTTTCCCTCTGCTAATCACCATACTGTTGTCTGTGACTATGTGGTGGGTTTTTTTTAAATTATTATTATTATTATTTTTTAGAGAGACGGGAAGGGAGGGAGGAAGAGAGGGAGAGAAACATTGATGTGAGGGATAAATGTGTCCTGACCGGTAATTGAACTAGTGACCTTTCCCTTTGCAGTGACGCCCAACCAACTGAGCCACACTGGTCAGGGATTTTTTCCTTTTTTCATAATCCCTTCACCTTTTTAACCTTGCCACACAACCCCCCTCCCTCTGACAGCTGTCAGTCTGTTCTCAGTAAGCTGAAACTTCATCTACCTAATTGCTTGGATCACAGTCCTAAGAGTCAGCTTTAATGTCTTTCCCTCACTCTCTGTCATTAAATCTATCACTTAGGCCTGACAGTTCTCTCTGCCAAACACACTCCAAAGCCTACTACTCTTCCCCATTTTTAGTACTACCACCCTAACCCAGACCACCAACGTCTCTAGTATGGACCAAAACAACTAGTTTGCCTTTCTGTCCTCTCTCCCACTGCCCCCAGAATGCATTCTCCATATGCAGTTAGGGTGATCTTTTTAAAAACAAATCAAGTCATATGGCACTCCTGCTTAAAACCCTTCAATGAATTTTATTACAATTAGAATACAATTTAAACTCTTTGCATTGAACTTCCAAGCCCTGCGAGATCTGATCTACCCCTGTATACTTCTTCGAGTTCCCTGCCTGCCTCTGCCCCTCACTCCCTCCACACCACACAGGCTGTCTTTCGGTTCCTCGCCTCCACATGACCTGCTCCTGTCTCAGGGCCTCAGTCTGTGCTCTCGCCCTGCCTTTCTTTCTGTATGGTTGCCTCCTTCTCATCACGGATGCTCAAACGCCACTTTCTCAGGGAGGCCACTCTGCCCACTCCAGTTACATCGCCTTGCACTCAACATTGTTCTATTTGTAGCACCTTTAGAAACACAGGTTAACATCTTTATTTGGTGGCTTGTGCTCATTGCTCCCTCTATAATGTGAGTTCTATGAAGTCTCTTGTATGACCAGTGCCTAGAGCAAGGCTGGGCATATAATGGCTCTAAAAAGTTTTGTTGAATAAATGAAGGAATTTAAAATTAATCATGGGTAGAATATTTATTTCATTTCCTTAGAGACCTTTTAGTAATTATTTAATTATAAAGGCAATAAGTAATTATAAAAAGAAATGAAGATGTCATAACTGGCTTTTGAAGAAACATTGTAGATGGTAGGCGAAAAGAGTTAATTGTGAGAATAAGATTCTACAAAAAACGGTAACTTATGCCATAAACCAATCTAGGCGACAGGCAGGCGTAGGCACTATGTTAGGAAGAGGGATATAATGATGACCAGATGTTGGTTGTGCACTCGAGAAGTTCAAATTCTATCAAAAAATGTAATTTCATAATTATAATATCTAATATCTAAATAGTGCAAATCACATTCACATTTATAATTATTCCATTTGATCACATGAGTCCTATAAGGTGGAGTATTATTAAAATTATTATTACAATTTTATATATTAAATAACTGAGGCCCAGAGAAGTTATGTGACTTGCCTTGAATGGCACAGCAAGTAATGAATAAGATTTTTAAGTTAGGCCCAGACATTTTAGCTATCTCTCCTGTCCTATTCGCCACTATGTCCATTCAGTGTGATAAATGTATGTGCAACCTGCTACGGGAGGTCAAGTATAACAAAGAAACTTTTACCTGGAGAGGTCTGGGAAGGACTTATGAGGGGAAATCATACAAATGGAGCTGTGAAAGGTGAGCAGGAGTTTTCAGGTGGGGAAGGAGGCACATTTCAGACACAGATCTGATAAAAAGGAGAGAAAGAGGAAAATGTACAGCGTATTGCATGTGGCAGGGAGCAGAAGAGTCCAGGGGAAAGGCTGGGGCCAAACTGTGAAAGATCTTCAGTGCCATTCTGTATGCAGCTGGGTAATGTCTGAATGCAGAGAATTGAAACAGTCAAATCTGGGTTTTCAAAAGAAAATGGGAGTGGCAGATTGGTGGATGAATTGGAGCATGAAGAAACAAGTTAGGCTTTTTTTTTTTCTTTTGTGATCATGCAAGCAAATTTAAGTTCTGAGGGAAGATAGTGGAAATGGGAAAGGATAGATTAGAAAATGTGCAAATTAGAATTACTGTTTGGGGGGTGGCAGAAAGGGAAAAGTAAAGATTATTTTTAAACATTTTTAGCTTGTATGACTTGGTAGACGATGATTATCTCAACCAACTTAAAGAATACAGAAAAATGATTTGAGGGGGAGATGGGGGTTTTCTTGCAGCTAAGATTTATCTTTTACTCATTTTTGGTTTGATGTGCCTGTTTATAATGTCCAGTTAGATATGTTAAGCAGGTAGCTAAAATTATAGGCCGAGGCTTTGAAAGCTATGTTGAAGCTTGAGATCTAGTTTCTGGAGTCATCAAATTACAAGTTGTATAAAAATTCCTATTGCAAAAGGGGCACAAGGGGACTTTTTGACATGATGGAAATGTTCTATTTCATGGTTATGATCATGGTTACAAGGGTATGCATGTCTCAAAACAGATCAAACTTTACACATAAATGGGTGTGTTTTATCTTAAATCCCTTAAAAATAGAAGTGAATTGCTTCATACAACATAGTAAGTGATAAATTGTTTTTTAATTGTTAATCTTTTTTTTTTGGAAAAAAGAGGAGAATGGGAAATTGTTCTATACACATCAGTTAAAAACAACTGATTGGCAGCATACAAAGCTACATGGTTTCTGTTGTTCCAGAGCCAGTGCTAGCTGTGCCCGTTTACGGGCCATATGGGAGTTCTCCATTCAGAATCGTAGTCCTTCCCAAAACCATCCTCCTCCATCCTCAGCCCACCGTGTACTACCTGGGTTGACTTTTGTATTTGGAAGAGCTGAGACAATAAAGGTACTTGAAGAATATGTGACTCATTGCTGAACAAGAAATCTTTCCTTATTGATTGATTTTAGGCTTAAGGCCAAGTTGGCCTCCTTGTATGGCACTGTTCCCTCAGCATCACTTCGGAATTGTCCTTTCAGTGCTCAGCTTAAAATCAACTCTGTACAAAAAAACATTTTTAATTGGACAGGAGGAGGTGAAGTTTGATACCTATATTCATCCACCAGTGTGGACACATCTACCATTAGTATACAATTACCAAATTTGTATCTTCACGAGTATGTTCACATCTCAGCTCTGTCATTTACTAATTCTTTGAGACCTTGAAGAAAATGGGGATAATAAAACCTACCTTGTTGGGGGGTGGATTCAGTCAGAGAGCATAAGTGAAATGCTGAGTATGGCATTGGGTAGGCACTTAATGAAAGGAAGATGTCTTGTCAAGCCTGACTATACTTTCTGAATTATTTAGTCCATATCATAAGTTTTTTGAAAGTAAAAGCACTCTTACCTGTGCTCTGTGCTCTCACCCCAACTAATACATCCTCAGGAGATGTTAGGGAATGATGTTTAGGGAGCTGGCAGATCAAGGATAAAGTTGAAAAGGATTTACACAATACATAGATGAGATCATTCTGGGGAGATGGAAAAAAAAGGAACTCAGTTTGGAGGTGATGGCAAAGGTCTTTCCTTACATTTCCTCTTTCCACTTATTTAAAATTTTATCTTGCTAAAAAGAGGGCACAGAAGAACTCATCTTGCTGAGTGGGGCTGAAGGCCTGTGAGCCAATACACCTGATACCGACTCATGCCAGCTGGGAGAGGAGCCTGGCTTCTCAGCGTTTTACTACTGTGGTTTCCTGGGCTGGGCAGCTGGGTGTCTAATAATGATAAAACCATAATAATACTTCATAATTATGTACTGCCCTTTGCCAGAACTTGGGTTTAATTGCAATGACTATGCCGGAACTGGCAACATCTCCCTCCCTCTTGGGGTGCAATACCCAAGGGCCTGGAAATACAAAGTGAAGTGGCAACTGCAACCTTCTCCTGCAGAGACTATCCTGGCAATTCACCCGAAGTACTCTGGGTTGGAAGCTCATCATCGGAAACAAAGATTACTTTTAAATTGTCCACATGCATTGTACTTGGCACTGTCAAGTAAATAGCATTTATGACGCAATTACTGCCACACATGGGGCACAGCATCATGGAATCCCAGGCCTGGAAGGGACCAGCCTAGACGACCCAATTCATTAGTACTCTGTCCCCTACCATGAGCCATCACGGCCACTACACTCTCATCTCACTACACTCACCTTCCATTCTGATTGGGGCCAAGGATGCTTCTGTGGCAGTGTGGTTCAGGTGTCAGGGATTCACCAAATCATTTAACACTCATTTTGCAAGCTCCTATTCTGAGCCAAGGTACTAAGGAGGCACAAAGGTGTATAAACTAAGGTTATAATCCCTGCCCTCAAAGTAGCTTATCTTCTAGCTGGGAATTTGTATTCAGGCAACTGTAACATAAAGATAGGGGAAAGTTCTGGCAGATGAAAGAGAATGAAATCAAGACTCCAGGTGAAAGGATCTGGGCCTTATTATCTCTGAGAATAAGAAGAAAGGATGACTGTTGGGATTTGGGGGAAGACTGAGGTAAAGGGCTGGGCAACAACTTCAGGAGGGTCTTGCAGGTGTAGCCTGTCTTTTTTGTTGTGGTGGTGGTTTGTTTGTTTGATTTTTGTCTTCATGGGACTTAGCACCCCATGAATTATCTTGTTTATTTGCTACTTTACTGATACACTGGTGTATATGTCTCACCCCATTCAGGAACCTTGTTACTTTTCGTTCATCACTATATCCTCAGCATCTCAAGCAATGCCTGGCACATAGTAAAGTGCTTAGTAAATACTGGCCTAATGAATAAATTGCCCAGGTGAGGCAGAGGCTGTCTAAATGAAGAGAAAAGGGCATTTAGTAAATATAATCAGCAGGACAAAAACTGAAGGGGTAGGGAGGTGTTACACAGAAAGGGAATAGCATGGAGGATTACTCCCAGGTTCCTGGTTCCTGGTTTGGTTAAGTGAATGGATGGTGATATTATAAAAGAAGATAAGGAACAGAGAAGGATTTTTGTGGACTTTTGAAAGCATTTGAGTTCCATTGATAAAGCTGAAGTGGAGATGTCGGAAAGCACTTATATATGTAGATCAGGACCTCATTAAAGGTATACCCAGCCATCAAAACGGTTATATCACCTACTATGCTGCAGAATGACTATGTACTACTGAGAAGAGGGCTAAGGATCAGATCCTAGAACTCTCTTAAAGAGCCAACAGAGAATAGATGGTTTAGGTTAACTGAAAAGAAAGACAATCTGAGCGTTTATGGTTTCTGGGAAACTGGGGAGTGCATTGGGGAGGTGAAAAAACTTCAAGTATGTAGTCCATAGAATCTACTGCAACAGAGATCAAGTAAAAACTAAAAAGTGACCCTTAAACTTGGTTACATGGATGTCACTGGTAGCTTTAAGAGGAGCACTTTTACTGTACTAGCAGGGGGTATAATTTAGCCTGTACTTGAAGCATGAACTGAAATAAGGATGAGAGCTAAACAGGGTCTCATAGGCAAGGTTTTGTTTGTTTGCGTAGTTGTTTTATGTTTGGAGGCGTGAGAACAGGATATTGGGCATGCCTAACACAGAAGTGGCCGTTAAGTTTGAGAACGAGGACAGGTTTCTAGAAGGACAGATGGAAAGGGTCCTGACAGCGTCGCAATGCCTCAACTATCACGTTTCTACCCTTTCAGCCATTTCTAGTGCAGACAAAGAGCGGGAGACAAACACCTCTCCATCAGATCTGTGAATCATATTTGTGACAGCTGGGAATATGGATAGCAATACTTATATTAAGTGCCCAGTTTCAGCAGATCTTATAATGCAATGATGAGGATGCTCCATACTAGAAGCTAGGGAAACTCATTCACATTTTCCTACCCAGCGCTCACACTATCCATTCATTTTTTCCTTCCCTTTTCCTTAACAGGGTTGAAACCAAGGCCAAGCTCTCTTCCTTCTCTCACTTCAGGTTGACCTTCCGCCCCCAAGCCCACCGTTGGCCCTACTCCGACCACGTGACCACCCTCAGTCCCCGTGACTCGCCGCCGTCGACCCCTCCCCTCGAGCCGCAGGCCGCTTTACCCCGCCCCTCAAGTTCACGTGACCACCTCTCACCCACCTGACTGGCTCCTCCCTACCCCCTCGGGCCGAACCCGGCCGCCGTCGCAGCTGCCCGACTCCAAAATGGCAGCCGTGCACTGCGCGCACCCGAGCGGCTGGACCTCCTTGACTCCCGGGCCAGCCCCCTCTCGCGCCCTGCCTCCCTCCTTCGGCCTTCACCTATATGCCTCCGGATTGGTCGCTGGAAATCCCGCCCCCCCGAAGCCCCGCCTGCTATTGGTCACGGTAGGCTGCCCTTCAGGGAGGCGTGCCCCCGCCGCCCCCCGCCCCGGGAGGTATTTTCCATTCCGGTGGGGGTGGGGGGAGGGGGGGAGGGGAAAAGGGTGTAGAGGGGGAGGTGGCCGGGGAAAGGGGTGGGGGCCTGGTGGGGGCATCCGGCGGAGTTGGGGTATCCGAGCTCCGTCCGGAGGAAGGGAGACTGCGCTCGCTCGGGCAGTCGGAGGGGACGGGTCCGGTGGGCGGGCAGACTCGCCCTCTCGGTGACTGAGCCGTCCCGGCCCATCCTGCCTGGCCGCAGGTGCCCCTGGATGAGGCCGCCCAGCGCTCCCCGACCGGTGAGTGTCCCCGCGGCCCGCTCCCGGCCCGGCCGACACCCAATACCCGGCCCCTGTGCCGCCCTTAGCGGCCGCCTCTACGGTCCCCGGTGCCCGCGCCCGGCGCAGTCCGCCTCCGACCGGCGCTTCCACACCCCGGGCGGAGGCAGCGTCGTCCCTTTGGCCAGGAACGAGATAGCGGGTGTGGGACGGCGAGCCCTGTGCCGACCGCGCCGCGCGTAGTGGGAGCTTGTGCTTAATAGACTCTCGATGCATTTCTGTGGAATTATTTTCTGGGTGGAGGAACGTGGGGTGCCTAAGGGGAAGGGGGTCGCCCCGGTCTAGTAGGAGGGCGTTCGTGATTCGGGGATTCGGGTCGAGGTGCAGCGGGGAGGCCACCAGGGACTGTGGGGCAATGCGGGCGCTGCAGGGAAGGGAGCACCCGCCAACTCACTTGGGGATCCAGGGGGGTCTTCAAGGTCGAAGAGAAGAGGTTCACTGGGAGATGAGAGGGGAAACTGGGGCACTTGAATGTGGGAAGTGACTGTAGCACCTCCGGGGTTATAACCCGAGATGGAAAGGGATGCGCAGGCGGGTGCTGGAAGACCCTTCTGCAACTGCTTGGGGGTCCTAAGATTTGGACGTTCAAGTAGATGAAGCGAAGTCACTTTCTGGCGAGGGAGTTGCTTTTAAAGAAGGATGCTAAGGAACAGTTTAAGTATACCCCTTGGCTTGGATCTCAACTTTGAAGGCTGGGGTATTGGAGTCACAAGGTGATTTTGACGTTTTCTTTTGGCATTCCCACCGAAAGGTGGCTCGCAGCTAGACCTTGTCAGTTATCCTTTATTTTTAAATGTATGTGTGTGTTTGATGGTGTTTTACCAGTTATAAGTTTTGCCGGAAATTCTGGAAACTGCTCCTTAAAATTCTTGTAGCAACCTCTTCATCTGCTAAAGATCCCTTTCTTCAGGTCTCTCCATTTATAGTGGTGGCTTAGTTCTTCCTAATTTAACATTTAGACTGGACTGTACTATTACAGGTTGCTACAGACTTTACGAAATTAATAAGTAATTCGCATGCTTTCTTTCCCTTGCTTTTAATTGTTTCTTTACAAGGTCATGGAAAATTGAACCACAACTTCTGTAGAAGTTTTAAGACATTTTAACTTTAAGGGTTGAACTGGGAAGATATTGGTAAGCTAGTAGTCTAGAAAACAATACTAAAATCAGGTTGGGTTTTCTAACAGTTGCCTACTTCAATTTTAAGAATCTTGTATTTGCATAACACTCTTGAGAATGGGTTAGGAACATAGAAAATGCATACCAAGATTAGGCAGTGGCAGTCCACAGAACCCACTTCTCTGGCAGCTTGTAGAGGTTCTTCATGCCACTGAGAAGCAGCAGCTAAGAATTGCACAGCTAGATTTTTAATCTTTTAAATGTTTCCTTAATTATATATGTTAGTAATGTCTCATAATTTATAAAACGAAAGCTTTTTTTTAGGGAGTACTTAAAGATATTTGAGAAAATTTTACAGATCAAATTTTGCCTTCTAATGCAATTCATCGGTCAGAGAAAACATTTCTACAAAAAAGTTAATGTTTTCAGTTGGCACTTCCTTAGTTCTTGAATAATTAATGGATAATTACATTTTTTCCTCCCTATTGTCCTTGAATTTTACTATTCGTCCTTAGGGAGAATGTACCGGCACACAAAACAGTAGCCTAAAATATTGAAACCTAACACCTTTTAACGTTATAATACCTTCTACATTTTTCACCTCGAGATTCATCTGTAGCAAACCAGTGGTGGGAAAGCTATCCCCTACTACCTTTGTTTAGAATGGGTTGTTTTCTCCATTTGTAGGACGAAGGGAGAATGGGAAGCTTGGACAAAAGATGTGTATTTATGAGTCACATTTCTTCTAGAGCTGAAAGAGTAGACCATAGAGATGATTAATTTGCAAATCGGGAAACCAGGACCCAGAGCAGTGGAAGGAATGAAATTGATAGTTAGTGATGGAGCCAGGATTGATGGACAGGTCTCTGGACTGTAGTCCAGGATTTTTCTATTTTATCACATTCACAGTGTTTAATTTTGTTCTTTTTTTCCCCTTTGGGACATATTTATTTGCACATATGTATTATATCTCTGGAAAAAGAAGCCCAGGATTTTCCCTACAGTGGGTTTCTGTCTTTTCTTCATGGTCCATGATGTCTGCTGAGGTTGGCAGTACAGTGAAACCAAACTGACAGGACCAGAGCAGGTTGTTCTTACATTTTCTAGCTCTTTGCACATCACATCTGGGGCTGGTCACTCCACACTTGTTTAACCTGCCCCTGAGGTTCACAGCAATTTTCCCAGCTCTGTGATCATCAGTGATTTCAGATTTGCCAATGTAACCACGCTTCATCATCACAGTTAGAAACCAGATGATGACTTTGGAGCACAGCCTAATAAGAACCTGGAGTTTGGGTCCTGGCCCGGTGGCTTGGTTGATTAGAGTGTCATCCTGATAGCCAAGGTTGCAGGTCAGGGCACATACAAGAAGCAACCATTGAATGCATAAATAAGTGGAACAACAAATCAGTGTTTCTCTTTCTCTCCCTTCCTCTCTCTCTCTCTCTCTCTCAAATCAATAAATAAAAATTAAAAAAAACAAAAAAGAACATGGAGTTTGCCTCTCTTTTTAGCATTGCTGATGCTCTTGAGAGCATCTGCCAGTACATTCATGCGCCTCATTATGGTAGCACAGGAAGACGATGGAAAAGCACAGTGTTTATGTCTAAAGTACTCTAATGCCAAATATAAATGGTTTTTGTATTATTTGTGGTGTTCTCTTCTAAAGATGGGGAAGTTTGAGTTGAATGCTTTTATACATGAAATGATGTAAAACTGGATAAGTTTTACTGAAAATTTTTAAACAATATGCTGCACTGTTAATGGAAGTGCTGATATTTCTTATTGAAAAGAGACAAACTGTCATCTAAGTTTAAAATATTAGATAAGCTTCTTAGAGTAGGCTAGTGTTCTATAATTTTTATGCTAAAAATTAATTGCTTGAAAGATTTTCAGATTTCAAAAGACACATTTTCAAGGTAAATTATATATTTAAAATATTATTTTCAGTAAGTGTGGGGGTTTTGTTATGTTAAAATGGATTCTAGTGCCATTTAAAAAAGAGCAGTAGTAGAATTATGTGGTAATTATGAAAACATAATTCCTATCATAGTTGTAACAGAAAAATTGGATTTGTTTTTCAACCACTTAATAACATTATAATCTCTGACAAGTGATTTAACCATTGTGTACCTAAGTTTCCTCATCTGTAAAGTGGGGGTAATAAAAGTGCCTACCTCATAGGCTATTAGTGAGGATTAAAAGTGCTTCCTCAGCACATGGTAGGGGTACAACAAATACTAGACTTTATTCTTTATGGTTCAGTTGGTATATACAGGCATTGTATGCCCACTTGTTTCCTTGCTTTCAATGAAATCACTTTGAGGCTACAAAAAAAAAAATCCTAAATAAATACATGATCAAATAATAATCTTCCTTAAGGGCAGTGAGTGCAAATGATGCTCTCATTTTTTTTTTCCTTCCTCTGTTCTCCTTGGACCTTTAATTAGATGTGCATATTCAAGGTAGGTTGGATGTGTCTGTTTTTCTGAGTAGCATCGGAGACCCTTGTTACAGTTTCATTATTCTAGAACCAAAATGTAAAAATTGATTTGCAGGCATTCTGCTGAGTTCTAGAGACCCTCTGGGTAAGCTTAGGTAAGGAAACCAGGAATTTATAAGATGTTATTCATTGCACCCCCACTCTGCCAATGAAACCACGAGATCATTGAACATTGCTTTCTATTAATTGAATATTTTGATGACTTCATTCATTAAACTGTTAGGTTTTAGTGATAAAATTTGTGGAACTCCAGTTTTGTAACATTTTGTTCATAGGTCTAAGTAGTGTCACAAGCATGTGGTTTAGCAAATGCTTTTTGTGGTGATGGTGATAGATTTCTTTTGGATATCCTTTGGTTCTACCTTAGGAGGTTCTTCTATTGCTTTTATAGCAGCTTTTCTGTTTATAGTCATCTTTGACTCTCAAGCATCTTTGTGGGCTTTCCTTTTAACAACATGTAACTTATTACCATCTGTCACATGTGAGCTTATTATTATGCCTCTTTTTAAACATTAATTTCAGTTATTTTTAAGTGTATTTCACATAATATTTTTAATTGCTCTTATTTTTAGAGTTCATTAAATTGAGTTTATTTTACAGGTTAGAGATTAAAATCAGAAACAAGTTATAGCTCAAAAGCCTATATGTTATATGGCGATAGTAGATTCTTGCTATATTGTTTTAGATCTCAGGCAGGCATTCTGTTGGTGGTACTTTAGATGATATAGGTCATCCCTTAATGTGAAGTAATGCTAGCAGGGCTAATAGAGTTATGTGGAGTCATCAAAAGCTTCTAAGGTTGTATTATTTTTTAACTTATACAAAGTTTTAATGTATAAGAGCGACCAACTCCTAATCTTCTTTTGATTAACTATTATAATAAATATTATGAAGTTATTAACAATTTATTGTACTTTTTGGACTCATAACGTGCTTTTAGAAATATTATAGAATTTAGACATGTAGATCTTTAGATCTATTACATTATCTAATTATATAAATACAATATTTAGTTAAATATGGTTTCAAAAGACATCAGAAATACCATGTTATAATAAAATACAACCGTTGATCACTTTTTCATTAAGTTAGAATTTCTTTATATATTTAAAAATAATTATGGCATTGCGAATTTTGTGGTACTCATATTTCGAATTCATGGATATGTGGACTGGGTAGATATGGACCATATAAATTGTATGCTTTCTTAGCTTCAGTGTAGATGTTAGGGAATGACAGAAGGAAAATTACATCATTTACCTTGCCTAACCTAATAAATTCTTCAGCCGAGTTAGCCAACTATCCTACTTTTAAGGGGGGAAGGGGCCTTTTGAATCCAGTTAGAGCAGAAGCAATCTTGAAGGGTAAATTGCCAAACTGTTGATTCATGTTAATGTTAGGAAGATTTACATCTGAGTACTTTAACTGAAAATTAGTTCCCTGATTTTATTCTACATGTAGGTGACAAATTCTAAGGAATGACCTGAGAGAGACCATAATTACACCATTGCCAGATATAGTATAGAGCGAATATATTTCCATAGGTTTTCTAATAGTTCATAAGCATTTTACTTATATATTGTTTATTTTTTTTAAAGATTTTATTTATTTTCAGAGAGAGAGGAAGGGAGGGAGAAAGAGAGGAAGAGAGACATCAGTGTGTGGTTGCCTCTTGTGTGCTCCCTAATGGGGACCTGGCCTGCAGCCCAGGCATGTGCCCTGACTGGGAATCGAACCGGTGACCCTTTGGTTCGCCGGCTGGCACTCAATCCACAGAGCCACATCAGCCAGGGCTATATACTGTTTAATACCAAAATAAATATACCTTTACTTTGATGAAATATACAGTAATCTTTTATCAAAATTAATAAGAGGAAGCATTGATGAAGATAATTATGAAAAAAATTATTTTTGAAGTTGGCTTATCTCTTCTGCACGTTAGGACTTTTTTTTTTTTTTTAATTTGAAGACTACTATAACAGGAATACTGCACAGTCTTTTTATTCTGAGCAAGATTCTTCGGTTAGCAGTGGTAATCAAGTATATGATATGTTGTATTCCAAAGAATTGAAAAGGATAGAAGCTTATTTAAATACTGTGTATCCTTAAAATGGAACATGAAAGGTAGAATGGAAATGATTTGGGAACTGTACTTTTAAGCCTACATATATGGTGGGTTGTCAGAGGAAGGGGAGCCAAGGAAGGAATCGGAGGATGGGTAGAGAAGTGTTGAGGAAAGCAAGGGTTTTGTTAGGTTTAGCCCTGGCATAGATCCTGGGTTCCATAGATTAGCATGTCTTTGTATCAGGAAAACTGCTGAAGTATATTCTAAAGCTAAAGGATCAATTTACTAAACATTACATATGATCTGTTGGGAGAAGTCCAAGTAATTTCTTGAGGGTTAAAATATGCCTATCGCTGAAGGGGAGTTGATTTATCTAATTATTTATTAGTCCTTGACTTTGATTATTAACATGAGATACCAGTCCAGCCTCATTAACCTTCAGGTGATCAGTGCTGGGACCAACTTCATTTACCATTTTTAAACAAGTGATTAAAAAAAACAGACTGGCAGTAAAAGATGCCAGATTTGCAGCTGCCTCTGTGTGCTGTTCCAGGTAGTTAAAAGTCAGGCCAACAAGGAGAAGCTACAGGACCATCTTTTGATGAGTTTTCATGTGGCGGAGAACAAGTTAATGCATTTAAGAGGAGATATTCCAAATTATATTTCTAGAACCTGAGTTACGACCCAGGAAGGGGATCCAGAAGTCATGGAAATAACTTCCTTGAAGGTGTTTATTGTCGTTGCTGCTGGGCCACAAAGTCCAAAAACATGTTAAAGGTTGTTGCTCATGGTTCTGAAAACAAAAATGATGTTGCATATAAAAATAATTATAAAAGGTTACCATTTTCTGATTATTGTGTTCCAGGCTAAGTGATTTGCAGTCATTCTTTCATTTAATTCCCTTTAACAATTATGAAAGCTAGGTGGCATTATCCAATTTTATGAAAGTGGAGGTTTGACTCCGGAGGTTAAATGACTTTCCCAAGTCAGCCAAATATGTGGTGGAGTTGAGACTATGGCCCTGGTCTTTTGATTGTTTATCCTATATATTTCCCAGGATACTAAGAGGCATCTCTTAAAACATGTAATAGTTTAATTTAGGGTTTATGAAGTGCTTTTTTACTCCTTTGCTATGGCAGCTTTGGATGTCATTACCACAAGAGATAGTATCTAGATATTTTCAGAGGATTTAGAGACATTCCTTAAATTCCTGATTTTTAAGGAAAGCTAGGGATGTTTTGGTATACAGTTTTACTCTCAAGGTTAGTAAATCAGTGCTGGCTGCCCATAAAATGTTTCTCCTTTTGACTTTATAAAATGCTGGGTAATTAATGGACATTAGTAAAGGTATCATTAGTTAATAAGAAAAATATTGTTTGTAGGAAAAAAACCAGAACCAGGAGTTCAGAGACCTGGATTGCTCAGTGGTGTGAAATAGTGGTATGAAAACATGCTGATAGCTCTGAAACAGGCGTAACATTCTTGCTCTGGGAGGAGGGGAAGGCAGGGGCTATGTCTTAAGAGAAGAGCAGGTAAAAAGTGGTGTTAATAGAGTTCTAAGCAGACGGTATAGCAGTATGTTAGATGAATCACTGAACTTTTTGAACTACAATTTCCTCAAATTTGAGTTAAAATGTAAGAAAAGTATCTTATATTTTACTTAAAAGAGCAGCAGCTGCTATATATATAATATTATGTACATACACATATATTTTATATTTGTTGATTTTGGAATCCCCAAATATGAGGCTGTACGGACCCAGTGAGTAAGTAAATGTGAAAGTTGTGAATTTTTAAGAGCTGTACTATTGAAAGTAGTAGGAGAATAATACTGATGATCTTGCGAAGGCTGGATGAAGAGGATGCAGCCAAAACTTAACCAGAGGAGAAAAGTGCAAAAGGAGAAGCAGAAGTGGAGAGGAGAAGTATTAAAGATGAAAGAAAGGAAACAGATAGATGTCAAGAAAATTGAATTACATATAGCTCTCTTTGTGCCTGTGAATCAAAAGGAAGGCAGAAAGTCTGTAACTAAAGACTTTTAACATAAATTTACTATAAGGAAGAAGCTCAGCAAGTAGTTGAAATGTTCACTGGTCCATTTAGTCTGTACTGACCATGTTAATAAATAAGCTGAGGGTTGGCTGTATCATCTGGTTGTTTCTTCAGGTATTACTGCTGTATAGGTTTAGCCAGTGACTTTAAATACCATTGTTAGTTTTAGTTTTACGCGCCATATTAGGAGTTTGGATTTTTATTTTGTTTTATAGGTGGGTAAATGACGCAATAGTTTGGTGTTTTAGAAAACTGATTATATCACCAATAAAGTGAACAATCTGCAGAACAGAGATTGGAGATATTTCATCAAGTAATACACATGGCAGGGTGAGCGAATGAGGCGGTCTCTCTGGCCTCTGGTAGATAGATCACAGTCAAGGATGTCATTTAAAGCTCAACCCTGGTTCAGGAAAGAGATAATGATGGTTTGAATTAAGGGATTTATAGGGTGGGTAAAAACAAGAGCACTGATTTCAGAGATATTTAGGAGTTTAAGCCTTTCAGATTTGGTTAGTGTTTGCAGGTGACAGAAAAAGTTGAACATGAGTCTAAGGTTCCTGACTTGGCAGTAGAAGACTATGTGCAAGTTTGAGAGAGGGGAGATACTGAGTTTGCTTTCAGATAACTTGTTATGCTTTTTAGATAAGTAATAACATTGATATCTCCAAATGAAGATATCATTTGGAAATAGGGGTCTAGCTCAGGAGCGTGGTCAGGTTTATAGATAGGATTTGGAAAGGCATACTTTCTAGATGAAAGTTGTAGAATTAGATGAGTAATTCCTAAGTAATAATGTATGCAGAACAAAAAGTATTGGCACTTAGTATGGGAGTAGAGACATTTTTTAATGTTTACCTTTTGCACAACTCCAATCAAATCTCCACCCCCTAACCTTATAAAGAATACATAGAACTTAATTTGCTGCCAGGAAGCCAGAAATATTTTAGTGTCCTTGAAACAGTGTGTACTGCATCTGTCTAGCCATCCAGTACAACACAGGAAATTTGCAGACAAACATACTTCCTTATGCCTCACCTAAAGTCTGTTTTTGGAATCTTTTTGCTACATTGGGCTGGTGAGATAGTCTGAACAGATACTGAAACCTAAAGGCTTTTTTCACCTTCTTTAAAATCTGGTCCAGAGCAACCCTAATCAACTATCTCTTTGCAGTTCTTTCTCTCCTACTCCTCCAGCGCTATAGAGTTTAAACCTCTGGCAAATAGAATTCCAGAGAGAAAAGTAAAAAAAGCACAAAAGAATGAACCTTGAAGAGGACCATAATCTTTTTAGTTCATTGAACCCAAAGGTTCTACTCTCTAAGCCAGGGTATGGAGTTAGTGAGTCCATTATAATAGAAGGGATGTCCAAGTTCAGTAAAACAAATACATACACATTAGAACCAAGATCTTCAAGTGCTAACAGAATTTGGAAGGAATCTGAGGTGGCTTAGCACTTAGTGGAAAAGATGAGTTTTTGGTTTAGTTTTGAAGGAGGTAGAAAGACAAGTCTGTGCAGTGAAAAGTAAGAATAACACTATTAAAGAGGTGGGAAAAACAGTACCAAGGAAGTGGAACATTAAGGAAGAAGAAGCAAAGGAACTGGTGAACAGGATTCCTTATCTAAAATGCACAGTGTGAGTAGGGATTAATGAGAATTTAGGGTAGTTAGTTGATTGAAGACTAAAATTTGGAATTGGAACTCCTTGAAGCACGTAAGTAGAAAATCGAACACGAACAGAGGAGTATTGTAACATGATTTAAATGGCAATTAAACACTTATGGAAAATGACCATTGTTATATATAATTTAAACTACCTAAACCCCTTATGTTTTCTCTTTGTTTTCTTCTGTACTTCCATAACCATGATTTTCAAACTTTCCTGGGCATAAAAATCATATGAAGCTCTTGTTTAAAATATACATTCATCCACGTTACATGTAACTTCCTTTTAGTTGCTGACTAGTATTTAATTGTATGGATATACCATAATTTGTTTATTGTTATTGTAGAAAGGGTTGTTTCCAGTTTTCAACTGTTAGACTAAAGTTGCTATGAACATTCTGGTACAAGGCCTTTTGTGATACTTGTAGTGCTGGAATGAGTACCTAGCAGTAGAATTTCTGGAGTATAGAATATGTGTATTTTTAATAGTGTGAGAAACTGACAGAACGAATTCCAAGGTAGATTTACCATCTTACATTGCTACCAGCAATGTTCCTTCATTCTTTCTTTTATGGAAGAGTTTAGGTACAATTGATGTTCTTCCTTAAATGTTTGATAGAATTCATCAGCGAAGCCACCTGGGCCTACAGTTTTCTTTGTGGAAAGGTTCTTAATTAAGGGTTCAATTTTTAAAAGAATGGGTATAAGACTATTCAGATCTTCTATTTCGTTTTATGCCTGTTTTAGTAATTTGTATTTTTTGAGGAATCTGTCCATTTTATCTAACTTGTCAGATTTATTAGCTTGAAAATAAATCATACATTTTATGAAACAGTATTTCTTTTTTATGTTGGTAAGTGCTGTGTTGATGCTTCCTTTTTCATTCCTGATATTGGATTCATTTTCTCCTTTTCCTCCTTGGTTAGTCTAGCTAGGGGTTATGAATTTTATCAATCCTTTAAAATAACAAACTTTTGGTTTTGTTAATTTTTTTCCTGTGGTTTACACTTGTTTTCTGTTTCATGATTTGAGCTCTTTATTTTTCATTAATTCTTTCCTTCCTCCTTATTTTGGGTTTAGTTTGCTCTACTTTTTCTAGTTTTTAAGGTAAAAGCTTAGATCATTGATTTTAAAATTTATTTTTTAAAAATATAAATATTTAAAGCTAAATATTTTCATTAGCATTCCATTCAAAATATTTTCTAATTTGTCTTGTTAATTTTTTTTTGATCCATGGATTATTCTGAAGAGTATTGTCAAATAATTTTCAAATATTTGGGATTTTCCAGGTATCCTTTTGTAATTTTGCTTTCATTTAATGCTGTTGTGGTCAGAGAACGTATTCTTAATATAGGGTGGGGCAAAAGTAAGCTTACAGTTGTGAATTTGCAAAACACAGTTTTTCATGTATTATTATTAATTAATTATTATGTTATTTTCCATATGAACAGCTGTAAACCCACTTTTGCTCCACCTTGTATTTTCAATCCATATAAACTTTCCGATTGTTTTATGGCTCAGCATATGGTATATGTTGGTATGTGCTTAAGAAGAATGTATAATTCTCCTGTTGCTGGGTGGAGCATTCTGTAAATGTCAGGTTAGGTTGGTCTTCATATATCTTCTTATATTTTTAGTAATTTTCTGTTGACTTGTTTTATCAGTTACTGAGAGAGGAGAGTTGAAGTTTCCACCTACAATTTTGGATTTGTCCATTTCTCCTTTCAGTTCTATCAGATTTTATTTCATATTTCTGGCACTGTTACAGCATTTTAGATGCACGCATGTTTAAGACTGTTAGGTCTTGTTGATGAATTGACCCCTCTGTCTTTCTGAAGTGTCCCTTTTTATCCCTGGCAACTTCCTTTGTTCTGAAATCTCTGTTACTGGTACTAAAATTCCTTTTGATTAATATTTGCATAGTATATCTTTTTCTGTCCTTTTACTTTTAACCTATTTATAGTATTATATTTAAAGTGGGTTTCTTGTAGAGAACAGAGTTAGATCTTGCTTTTTATACAGTCACACAATATTTCTTTAAATTTGGTGTGTTTACTCTGTGAGTTGGCAAACTATGGCTGGCAGAACAAACTCTACCTGCCACCTGTTTATGTACATAAAATTTTATTGGAACACGGCTGTGCCCATTCATTTACATATTGTCTATGGCTGCTTTTGTACTACAGTGGCAAGGTTAAGTAGTTGGAACAGAAACCATATGGTCTTCAAAGCCTGAAATATTTTCTGGCTCTTAACAGAAAAAGTTTGCCAGCCCCTGGTTTAGACCATTTACATTTTTATGTTTTTATTGTTGACACTATTACAGATGTCCCCCATTTTCTCCCCTTTACCTCCCTCCACCCAGCACCCCCACCTCCTGGCCTTTACCACATTGTTGTCCGTGTCCATGGGCTATGTATATATGCATATATGTTCTTCGGCTGATCTCTTCCAGGACCCTCACATAAGATCTGTCAGTCTGTTCCATGTATCCATTCCTCTGGTTTTATTTTGTTCATTAGTTTATTTTGTTCATTAGATTTCATGTATGAGTGAGATCATACAGCGTTTTTCTTTCTCTGACTGGTTTATTTCACTTAGCATTATAATAATCTCCAGGTTGTTGCTAAGGTTAAGAGTGTCTTCTTTTTACAGCCGCATAGTATTCTGCTGGGTAAATGTACCACATCTTTCTTACTATTTATTCTTTTTCCTTTGCTTTCTATCTGCTTTTGGATGGGTTTTTTATTTTTTACTTGATATGACTATTTTATTGAGTAACAAACAAACTTTTTGAGAAAGAGTTTTTTTTATGATTCCATTTTTATTTCTTATGTTGGTTTATAACACCTCAAAAAGTTTTAGTGCTGACCTTTATAATTAATTAATTAATAACAGTCTGTCCTCAAAGTTACATCACTTCATGTGTAATACAAGAATTTTACATAATAGTATGCTCCCAGTTCCTCCCATCTTTTGTGCTTTGTCACACATTTTGACTTGTGTGCTTTTTTAACCCTGTTGCTATTCTTTTTACTTTCCTTAGGCAGTTACCTTTAGAGCAATTAAAATAAAAAAAATAATATTTATCTTCACTTTAACCATTTTTTTCAGACCTTCATTTCTTTGTGTAGATCCAGGTTTGTGTGTAGCATCATATATCTTTTGCTGGAAAAAAACTTCCTTTTATGTTTCTTATAGTGAAACATTCTCTCCCTCCCCCCCTTATTTTATCTTCTGTTTGAAAGTTATTATTAGTGCATAGAGAATTCAGGAATTCTCCCCTCTTTAGCACCTCTACAATAGTATTCCACTATCCTACTTACATGGTTTCTGACCAGAACCCTATCGTGATTCTTATATGGTTTGCTGCATGTAATCAATGCTTTTTCCTTTTAGCTGCTTTTAAGATTTTTCTATTCTTTCTTTTCAGCAACTTTATGATGTTGCCTCTTGGTGTGGCTTTGTTTCTGTGTATCCTTGGAGTTTATTGAGCTCATCGGATCTGTGTATTTTTTTTTATCATATTTGTAAAATTTTTAGTTCTCTATCTTAAAATTTTTTAATTCCCAGGAATTTCCTTTCTTCTCAGACTCTATAATGTTACATATTTGACCACTTAATATTAACTCACAGATCAGTGAAGCTCTGTCTAGTTTTCTTTTTTTTTTCTTTTCCTTCATTTTGAAAGGTTCCTGTTGTCCTTTCTTCAAGTTCACTGATTTTAAAATATTTCCTTTGTCTAATAATACTGTTAGGTCCATACAGTAAGATTTTTTTTTGTTTTTAATTATCAGAATTTTTTTTCAGTTCCAAAATCACCCTTGGTGTTTAAAAAATAATTTCCACTCCTCTATTGAGATCTTTTTTTCTTATTTTCATTATATTCACCTTTTCGTTTAAGCCTTTACATTCTTTTCTAATAGCTATTTTAAAGTCCTTATATTAAAATTTTCTTTATCCCTGCCAGTTCTGGATTTTGATTATAGGTTACCACTTCTTATTTTTTATTATGTCTGGTAATTTTTTATGGAGTTATAATGTTGAATTCATGATTTTTTTTCTTGAATATTGTTTTGTTTTGGCAGGCAGTTAATTTATTTGTGGATTAGCTTGATCTTTTGAGTTTTGTTTTCAAGGGGTTTTTTTGTTTTGGACAGTTCTAGAATTGCCTTCAGTTTAGGGGCTAGTTTCTGCCTACTACAGAGGTGTGCCCCTTCTTGTGTCTTCCTTGATTGCCGCATTTATTCACCCTGGCTGGTGGAAACTAAATGATTCTGGCACTGTGTGAATTCTGGGAGTTGTTTAACTTAGAGATCCCTGATATTTCTTACTTTCTTGGAAGTTTTTCTCTGTCTAGCCTCATAGATTTACACACCACACGTGCAGATTGGTATTTAGCCAGAAATTTAAGGCAATCCCTTTTGCATATTTTTGGAGCATTTCTGTTTAGTTTCTCCCTTTGCAGTAATATGCCCTGAAAATTCGAGCTGTCCAGACTCCACAGACTCTAAAACCCGTCTCCTCAATTCAGTGGCCGTATTTGGGTTCCCCCTCCCTGTGTTGTAGTTCCAAACAAAGTTGGGACAATCTTGGGGGTTTCCCTTTGTTCATTTGTTTCCTTTGTCTCAGGGATTATGTTTCCACACTGCCTGTCATCCAATGTCCAAAAGTAATCGTTTATATTTGTCTAGTTTTCTACTTATTTCTGTCAGCAAAACAATTCTGAATGTCATTACTCCCTTTTGCCTTCATTTTTGAAGGCTGTTTATTCTGGATATTGAATTTTAAGTTAACAGCTTTATTATTTTTTTTCTTTTGGTACTTTAAAAATCATTTCAATACCTTCTAGCTTTAATTGTTTTTATTTATTTATTTATTTTTGTTCAACTACAGTTGTCCTCATTTTCCCCGTAACCTAAATTGTTTCTGATGAGAACTGTGGTCATTCTTACCATTGCTTACTTGATGAAATATGCCTTCCCCCACCCTGTAGTGGCTTTAAATATCTTCTTTTCCCTCTTTTTATTTTTGGGTTTTAGCAGTTTTATTTCTTCCAGGACTAGCGTAGCCTTCATACAGAGGCATGGCCTTTGTTGGGTATCTGTCAGCTACATGTAATATTCAGTGAGGCCTCTCCACTCTAGCTGCCAGGAATTTGAATGACTCTCAGACCGTTGCAAGCTCAGGTAGTTAGTTTTGTTTTTCAGTTCACACTTCATAGGTGTTCTTTCCCCAGCATTTATTCTTTGACTGGCCTCCTTGAGTCTTGCTTTGTGCATATGGAGCTTAATCTCCAGGCAAAGCACTAGGAGATCCCTCTACAGATTTCTGAAACCTTTTCTCTCCACAGTTCCCTAATTATAGTCTGTCCTTTAAATTTAGGTACTTTGTAGCCTCAAATTTTGAGCTCTGTTTTCACAACTCAGTGAGCTCTCTGTGCTTTTTTGGGGTTTCCCTTTTCTGCCACACAAGCAGAAAACCAGGGCATTAATGAATCTTTGTTTTCCTTGTCTCAGAAATTACCGTCCTGTGCTGCCTGTTGTCCAACACCTGAAAATATATTTTATACATACTACCCAGCTTTATGGTCATTTACAGCAAAAGTTGTAGCCCAGTATCAGTTACTCCATCAAACTGGAAACAGAAGTATAGAATTTTATTTTAATTTTTCTTCTTTTAGAAACTAAAATTTGGGGGATATTATACTTTTTAGAGTATGGCTTCATTTGAAAAGTATAATGCTAGCTTATATTTTAATTTTCAAGCCCTACAGAGAAATTCAAAGAAGAAAATTTGGAAAAAAGAAAGAAAAATAATTCAGTATCTGAAAATGCAAAGTTTACCATGGTTATCTTCATCATTTCAGATATCTCTTATTACATATACACACACAGAAGAATTTACTTTTAAAATGGATTTATGCAGATAATTACTATTTTTAATTCAAAGCATTTAAATTTAATTAACTGAGGTAAATTTGTTAAATAAAAGTGACACTGGAAAAATTGCTCGCCCACAGATAAATATTTACTTCAAGAGCTATTACTTCCTAAGAGATTTTCCTCTAAGCTTATGAAATAAGATTATGGAAAAAGCTTATGAAGTTAGAATCATTATGTCATAGATTACATGCTTCAATAGCTCTCTCATAGAAAAAAGAATCAAGTGCTGACAAATATTTGCTCTTGGTAGGAGCTGAAATTGGTCCAACATTCTAAATAACTGTCCTAGCTCGGGTTGCTCTTACAGATTACCAGAAATTTATGTCATTATAAACAACAGGTGGCTTATAGACAACAGAATTTATTCCTCACAGTTCTGGAGGCTAGAATCCAAGATCAGGGTGAAGGTTCTGGAGGGCCCTTTTCAGGGTTGTAGACTACAAACTTCTTGTATTCTCACGTGGTGGAGGGAGAGCTGGCTAGCTCTCCAGCCTCTTCACATAAAGGCAGTCATCCCATTTATGAGAGCTCCACTCTTGCCCCACTTCCACATCATAGATTTCAACACATGAATTTTAGGTGGTCACAAACATTCAGCCCACTACAGTGGCAATTTGGAAGTATTCAGAATCCTTAAGAATGTTCATACCCTTTGTCAAAAATTATATTTTTTGGAATTTATTAAAAGGAAATAAGAGAGATATACAAATTGATATGTGCATGTGTTACTTATTGATAATAATGCTATTTATAATGTTAAAAAATGGAAACCTCTTGGTGAAATTATGCTACAGCTATATAACCACTATAAAACCATTAAAAATTATGTCCTTTAAATTTTTTAGTTAAAGATTTTATTTATTTTTATTTTTTATTTTTAGACAGAGGGGAAGGGAGGGAGAAAGGGAGGGAGAGAAACATCAATGGGTGGTTGCCTCTCGCACGCCCCTTACGGGGGACCTGGCCCGCAACCCAGGCATGTGCCCTGACTGGGGAATCTAACCAGCGACCCTTTGGTTCGCAGACCAACCCTCAGTCCACTGAGCTACACCAGCTAGGGTTGTTCTTTAAATTTTTTTGTTTAGTATGCAGATGATAAAAATAATTGGCAGGTGGTAAAAATCATGAACTTTACGATATTTAAGAGTATATGGTATAAGAAAATGTGTATAATATAGTAAATTTAAAAAGTAAGATGGTACTTTTGAGTTTCTTAAAAAGGAAACATTTATTAAAAAGATATAATATAAAGTAAAACATGCTAACTTTGAGTAGTTAGATTTTTCAGTCATCTCATATAGGGTGGGACAAAAGTAGGTTTACAGTTGTACATATGGAAAATAATTAATTAATAATAATACAAGAATAAACCGTTTTGCATACTCACGACCATAAACAACTATAAACTTACTTTTGCCCCACCCTATATACTATTTCATATTTTTCACATTTTCTACAAAATGGATGTGCAGTGCTCATAGTCACCCAAAAAACTACTTTAATTTTTTTAAATTCTGATAAAATTAATAATGACTGGAGGGATAAGGGAAGATGGATTTAAGTGATTTTAGTTTTTCTCATCTTAACCATGCCTCTTTTCTATTTTTGCAGATATTTTAATCTGAGCTTTTTCAGTATAGATTTAGTGAGAGGCATTGATTCTTACATTATATGTGTAATATATTTTCTAAACTTTTTCCAAACTAAGACAGTGTCCCATGTTTCATAGTTTAAAAGTGTGGGTTTCTATCAGTTACTTCTTTGTACACTTAAAGATATTTAATATTGCTTTCTTTTCTTTCTTTTTTTCTAGAGCAGTTTTTTAAAGACATTCTGGTCCTGGTTTCTCAGCCACCGTTGCTGCCCACCTCTTTGCAGATGGGGATGTCCTTACATTAAAGGAAGAATGGAAGTCATAGTCTTTAGTTTTCTTAATAAAATATATTTGCTGTCTCTATCCCGGGCATCTTAAGCATATGGACCTGGCGCTCTTCAAGAACTCACTCTAAGGTAAAATCATTTTTTTTGAAGAATTTAGTAGTGTTTGCTTTTCCTATTTGGCATTTCTAAAACAGTTTGATGTTTCTTGTAGAACAAACAAGTAAAGTCCAGATAACAAATTTAATAAGCAGCTGTTTTACTCCTAGCTGACAACTTAGTAAGGCTTGCGTTCTATGGTTAATACTTCTAATTTTTAAATTCACAGATTGTGATGTCGTAAAGGACCTGATCCAATTCCCTTTCATATAAGCTAACCAGACTGAAACTAAGCCAGACAGCTGATACATCGGCGGGGGGGGGTGCAGGGAGGACCCTGGGATTGTGAGGTGCCAGTGCAGCTGGGCGTAGGACAGAGAGGCCCTTGATAGAAGAGTCTGTTCTCTGGAGAAGGTAAGGAGAGCTCCTTCTTTTCGTTGTCAGCATCCTTTCTTTCACATGGTTGTGAAAAGGCAGTATTGAATTCAAGCAGCAAGCTTGCCATAGTCCTGAGTTGCAGACATACTGAGTGAGTCCCTTCTAGAAGGAGCCCCTGCCTGCCCCTCCTTCCATGTTTAGCCAAATTCAGATTAGCAGCGAATGAACCAAATGGCCTTTTTGTGTCAGGTACCATGTGTACTAACTGCATGGTGAAGCAGTTGGGACTTACCCAAGAGTTTTTAATGGCAGAGCTGAGAAAGACCTCAACTCCAGTATACTGTTTTCACTATATCCCAGTGCCTCTCTACATCAGGTGAAATTATTTTCTCTTCTTAGTTACTATTTGACATATATGGGAAACTTGTTAAAGAATGTTTTGATGTCTATTTAGATGTTATTCTCTAATTGTTCTACATAATACTTTTACCACACTCCGGTGCCTGTCTCCTGGGTCCATATTATCTGCTCAGCTAAGTCCTTAAGGACCTATACCATTTTTTATCTCTTTTGCATGACCCTTAGATCTTGGAATATTTATGCACTCAGTAATTAACTTGTTTAGAAGTAGGTAAATATTTGTTGTCAATTTTTAATTGCCCCAAACTTTACATATTAACGTACTTTCAGCTTTAGAAAGAGCTGGATTTGCTACCCAAAGCACATATTGTCAGAAGATTAAAGATTGAAAAGTTATGAAAGTGCTGTTGTCATTTGAAAGGAATTGAGTGCTCCCACAGATAACTTACATTTAATGTTTTAAAAACTAGGACACAGGAATGGTGAGGTTGGTTACTTATTTAAATAAATGGCTTCGGTCATCTGGTTGTATTTTGTTTTTTAAAACTCACAATCTAAGATCTACTAAGTTTTATGGCAGCCATCCAAAAATATATATAGTTATAGAGAATAGCTTTCTCAGATTACAGTTCTTTGTGTTTTTGGATGAACTGGTTTATTTCTTAGGGTTTTAAAAAAAAAGAAATGTTCATGCCTTCTTAGGATGGTTTACAAACTTGTGTAGTTATAAACAGTCTTAGTACTTGGTCCCCATCAGCATTTCCTGCCCAGCTTTATTCAGGTATAATTGACCAATAAAAATTGTATATACTTAAGTGTACAAAGTGATGATTTGATATATATAAATATTGTGAAATGACTACCACAATCAAGCTAACTTACATAGTCATCACTTACTGCCTTTTTTTGGTGAGAACATTTAAGATCTGCTCTTAGCAAATTTTAAGTATATGGTATAGTAGTATTAACTACAGTTAATGCCATATATTAGAGCCTCAGAAATTATTCATCTTATAAGTGAAAGTTTATACCCTTTGATCAATATCTCCTCATCCTCCCCCACCCCCCTCTCAACCCCTGGCAACCAGCATTCTACTCCCTGCTTCTGTGAATTTGACTTTTACAGATTCTGCATATAAGTGAGATCATGCAGTACATGTCTTGCATCTCTCGCTTATTTCGCATTAGGACCTAGCCTAATGTCCTCCAGGTTCATCCATGTTGTTGTAAGTGGCAGGATTCCCCTTTTTGTGGCTGCATAATATTCCATTATCTAACTATGTATCTATGTCTATATATAATTTTCATAATTTTTAAAATTTTTCAGTTACAGTTGATATACAGTATTATGTTTGTTGCAGGTGTATGACATAGTGATTAGACATTTATATAACTTACAAATTGGTCACCCTGCATATTACATTTTCCTTATCCATCTAGTCAGTGTTTTTAGGGTGTGTTTTGTGCCAAGGAGGATCAGATGAGAAAAATATGGATAAACCATGTAAACCTATAACTACAATTAGAAAAAACAAAGCATATACCACAGTGATAATGTACGCTAACGTCATTTCTGTTCCAAGGATCAAATGAAAAGTAACAATGTGGAATCTTCATTTAGACTTTCTTTTGATTTGATGTATATTTGTTTTGTCTCACATTATCTTTTTAATTTTTTATATAGCAGTATTAAATATTTGTTTAGTTGATGTTAGGTATTAATAGCCTCTGTGGTTGGTTGAAAGATATAGTTGTTTCTGACTTTAGAATTTATGCCTATGACATATCTTCATACATGATTTTTAAAAATTTAAGTCTGCCAGCTATCTTCATGCTCTCATTTTTCTGATGTACACATACCCAAAGCATTTACTTTTGAGCCTTAATTTGTAAAGAATTAGAAAGTTCTAAGATAGTCAGTGCTATATAGTTTTAAAAGCTTAGAATTTTTAAATTAATATGCAGTAAAATTGACTTTTAGAGGGGGCATATAGTTTTATAAATTCTAACTCAAGTATTGATCCATGTTACCACCACCGCAATCAGGATTCAGAACAGTTTCATCCCCCCCAATATCCCCGCGTGCTATCCCTTTGTGTCACTCCCTGTTCCCTGACTATCCTGTCTTAACCCCTGACAATCATGATATCATATAAATGGAATCATAGACTATATAACCTTTTGAGACTGGCTTCTTTCACTCAGCACAAAGCTTCTGAAATTCATCCAAGCTGTTGCATGTGTCAACAATTCATTTATTTTATTGCACAATAGTATTCCATTGATAAACTGTACTACAATTTGTTTATCTAGTCAACTGTTGAAAGACATTTGGATTATTTCCAGTTTGGGGCAATTATGAATAGAACTGTTAAAACATGTATGTACAAGTTTTTCTGTGAACACAAGTTTTCATTTCTCTAGTATAAATATCAAGGAGTAGGATTGCCAGGTCATATGGTAAGTGTATATTTAACTTTATAAGAAACTGCCACACTGTTTTTCAGAATGGCTGTCCCAGTTTGCATCCCTGCTAGCAATGTATGAGATTTGTAGTTGCTCTGCATCTTCTCCAGCATGTGGTGTTACCACTTTTAAATGTTTTTCCAGCTGTTCTAATATCATTATGCCTTTAATTTGGATTTCCCCAATGGCCAAAAATATTGAAGATCCTTTCATGTGGTCACTTTCCTTCCATCTATTCTCTTTGGTGAACTCTTTGTTCAAGTCTTTTGCCCATTTTTAAATTGGGGTCTATGTTGTATTACGGTTGAGTTTTGAGAGTTCTTTACTTACTCCGGATACAAATTCTCTGTCAGATACACCATTTGTAAATGGTTTCCCCCAGTCTGTAGCTGACAGTGTCTTATACAAAACAAAAATTTTTCATTTGAAGTCAAATTTATAACTTTTTTCCTTTTATGGATTATGCTTTTAGTGTCATGTCTAAAAAATTTTTTACCTAACCCATGTCATAACAGTTTTATCCTATAGGTTTTAAAAGTTTTATAGCTTTGTATTTTATATTTGGATCTGTGATCCATTTTGAATTAATTTTTGTGTAAGGTGTGAGATTTAGGTTGAGGGTCAGATATTTTTGCCTATGGATATGCAGTTGTTACAACACCATTTTTGATAAAAGACTATCCTTTCTTCACTAAATTGCCTTTGCGTCTTTGTGAACAGTCAGTTGACCGTATTTGTGTGGACCTCAACTTTATTCCATTGATTTTTGTGTCCCTTTCTTCCCCTATACCATACGACCTTAATTACCATAGCTTTAGAGTAAGTTTTAAAATTAGCATGATTCTTTCTGTTTCACTCTTGTTCAAAATTGTTTGGCTATTTTAGTTCCTTTGCTTTTGATTTTAGAGTAAGTTTGTCTATATCTACAAAAAATATCCTGTGGGCTGGTAGTTTCATTAGAATTTCATTATTCTATAAATCAAATGGGAAGAATGAACACCTTTAATATGTTGATATGTGATAAATGTGGTATGTCTTTCCATTTATTTTGGTCTTCTTCGATTTCTTTAATAGTGGTATAGTTTTTGGCATACAGTTTTGTTAAATTTATACCTCCGTATTTCAGTTTTTTGGATCTATTATAATGGTATTTTTAAATTTTAGTTTTTAATTACTACTTGCTAGTACAAAAATATTATTAATTTTTGCTGACCTTGTACCCTTTGACCTTGTCATTTTACTTACTAGTTCTAGGAGATTCTATGTAGATTTTTTGATATTTCTATGTAGACAGTCATGTTGTCTGCAAATAAGGCCATTTTTTCTTTGTATGCTTCTTTCCCTTCCCTTCTCACACTGGCAAGAACTTCAAGTACAATGTTGAATAGAAGTGGTGACAGTAGATATCACTTCTTGTTCCCAAGCAGAGGGGGAAAATTTTCAGTCTTTCACCATTATGATGTTAGCTGTAAGGATGCCTTTTCTTCTACTTGATTTGAGTTTATTTTGCCCTTTTTCCCCCGCTAACTTCTTAGAGTGGACATTTAGATGATTCTTTTGAGAATATTCTTCATTGCTAATATAATCGTTTAATGCTTTAGATTCTCCTCTGATAATTGCTTAACTGCATTGTACAAATTCTGATGCATATTTATTTTCTTTCAATTAAAAATATTTCTTAGCCCTGGCCGATGTAGCTCAGTGGATTGAGTGCTGGCCTGCAAACCAAAGGGTTGCAGGTTAGATTCCCAGTCAGGGCACATGCCTGGGTTGCGGGCCTCATCCCCAGTTGGGGATACATGAGAGGCAACCACACACTGATGTTTCTCTCCCTCTCTCCCTCCTTTCCCCTCTCTCTAAAAATAAATAAATATCTTTTTAAAAATATATTTTCTAATTTCCCTTGAGACTTCCTTGAGCTGTGTATTATTTGTAAGTGCATCATTTCATTTTCAAATTTTAAGAGATTTTTCTGTTATTTTTCTGTTACTGCTTTCTAGTTTAAGTTCATTATGAGAGAACATATATTGTGATATTTTAGTTCTTCTAAGTTTTTAAGATTCATTTCTTGACCCATCATATGGTCTGTGTTCTTGAAAAGAAAGTGAATTGACCTTTTATCATCATATAACACCCTTTTTTATGCCTGGTAATTTCTTTTCTTTGAAGTTTACTTGATATTAATATAGCCACGCCAGCTTTCTTTTGATTAGTATTTACATGATATGTCTTTTCCATTCTGTTACTGTTAAACTATCTATATCATCATATTTGAAATAAATCTCTTCCAGGTGACATATAATTGGGCCTTCTTTGTTAATTCATTCTGATGAACTTGTATAATTTTTTTATTTTTCAATTATAGTTGACAATATTATGTATGTCATACATATTATATTAGTTTCCTGTGTACAACATAGTGATTAGACATTTGTATAACTTATGAAGTGATGATCCCAGTAAGTCTAGTACCCATCTGATACCATACATAGTTATTACAATATTATTGACTATATTCCGTATGCTGTACTTGTAATTGGTGTGTTTAGGTATTTTACATTTAATATGATTACTTACGTGTTTGGATTTAGTGCTACCATTTTATTATTTGCTTTTTGTTCTTTTTGGTATTTTGTTCCTCTTTTTCCTCTTCCTGCCCTATTTTGAGTTATTTGAACAGTTTTTAGTATTCCATTTTAGTTTATTGTGTGGTTTTTCTTTTGTTTTTGTTTTTTAACTTTATCTCATTCTAGTGTCTTTGTGTGTGTGGTTGCTCAAGGATTATAATACATGTATTTAAATTTTTATAGTCTACTTAAATACTTTTCCACTTAAGTGGGATGTAGAAATCTTCACTCTATATGTGTCTCTGTCCCCTACTCCTTTTTTGTTTTATTGTCTTATGTATTACATCTACATACATAGAAAACCCCATTAGATGTTATTGTTTTTGCTTTCAACTGCCATTTTAAAGAATTCAAGAAGAGAAAAATAATTTATTATATTTACCTAGGTGGTTATCATTTCTTCTTTCTTCATTACTAATTTTCCATTTTTTTCTCTGCCATCATTTTCTTTCTGCCATGTAGCAATTTTTTTTTAGGACAGATCTGCTGGCAATGAATTCTCTTAATTTTACCTTTACCTGAGAGTGTTTTTATTTTGCCTTACTGAGAATGTCTTTATTTTGTTTTATTCCTGAAAGATATTTTCACTGGATATTGAAATTATATGTTTACATTTCTTTTAAGCCCTTTAAAAATATGCCATTTTCTTCTGCACTTCATGGTTTGTGATGAGAAATTTAGATTCATTCAAATTGCTGTTTCCCTAAAAGCGATGCATCACTTTTTTTCCCCCTCCCTACTTTCCAATTTTCTCTTTGTCTTTACTGTTCATCAGTTTGACTGTGGTGTATCCGGGCATGAGCTTCATTATTTTTTGGTCCTCTGAGCTCCTCAAGTCTATACATGTGTTGTGTCTTTTACCAAGTTTGGAAGTTTAAAAGCCACTATTTCCTTAAACACTGTACTTTTCTGCACTGCACTCTTCCACTCTCCTTTCAGGATGCCAGCAGTACCAATGTTAGACCTTCTGGTGTCCCAAAGGTTCTTGAGGCTCTTTTTATTTTTTGTTCTCTTTGTTGTTCAGACTAAGATAATTTCTATTAATTAGTCTTTAAGTTTTGTTATCTCCATTTTGCTTATTGAGCCTTGAACTGAATTATCGTAATTTTTATTTTTCAAATTTCCATTTGGTTCTTTTTCTTTGCCAAGACCTTCTCTTCATTTCAAGAGTGTTTTTGCCCTTTTTGGAGCATCTTAGATGATAGCTACCTTAAAGTCTTCCTCAGGTAATTCCAACATTGTGTCATCTCAGTGTTGATGTCTGTTTGTTGTCTCATGCAAGTTAAGATTTTCCTGGTTGTTCATGTGCTGCGTAGTTTTGATTTGCCCCCTGAAGTATTATGAGACCCTGTGTCCTGCTTAATTTCTGTGGAGAATGTTTATTTTTGTCTTAGCAGGCAGTTGACCCTGTTGGGTTTAGCCTGCAAGTTGTAACCAGCCTTCTGTGTGTTGTGATTTCAATGTCAGTTTGGTTTTCAAAACCTGTAGGTCTTTGATGTTTTGGATCTGTCCTGTGTGTACACTGCTCATCGGCCAGTTTAAGATAGGTAACCATCTCTTTAAGTTTCAGAGTTTTTGGTTTGCTGTTTAGGATGAGATCCATGCCACCTCTGTTTGTGTGAGTGTATATACATACTCATATACAGGAGAAGCCTGTCTAGAAAGTATCCAGCTAGTACTATGAAAAAGAGACATTTATTGAAGAAGATACAAGATATAAGAAACATTGTACAGAGGGCAGTGACACCTCAGTTCCCTTCAAAGTAGGCACCTTGGGACCCCATGCAGTTCTCCCAGCTTCTCTTCCAGTGTTCAAAACACTCTGCAAAATCCTTTGTTGGAGTTGCCATCAGTTGCCCCATCGTATTTTCCTGAATCTCATTGATAGTCTGAAATCTCTTCCCTTTCAAAGGTGCCTTTAGTTTTGAGAAAAGCCAGAAGTGGACTGTAGGGGGGCTGAGTCACCTAGGTGAGTTGATGTTTCACCAGAAAATTCTGCACAGGATGTGATACGTGAGCCAGGCACATTGTTGTGATGAAGCTGCCTATCACCAAATGCCCATAGCTATGGCCTTCTGAATCATCTGAATAGTTTCCGCAGAGGAATGTTCAAGTTTAATGCAAAATTTGATGCAGATTCACTGCTCCACTTACTCAGTCATTTTGAATGTGTTAGCCACACAGTACACACACTCATTCAGCAGCATCTGCTGCCCCCACTGACCAGTACAGTGAAGTCACCATTGTTCATGCATGTTCATTCCTGTCGTTTCCTTGGCTGCCAGGCTACATTGATGTCATGCAAACCGTTCTTGTTACATTAACAATGGCTGGACTTTTTTTAGATAGCCCCTGTATGTAATACATATATACACACACTTAAACTATTTTAATTCATAGTATTTTTATTTTAATTATTGTTATATTGAATATAGAAAAGTGTGGCTTTAAAGCTATATGTTAGCAACCTCATAAAAAAAATTGATCTTAACTCAGCTTACTTCCAGGTGTCTCAAACAACAATGAGAAGTTACTTTAGCTTCTTATATTAAAGTTTTGCTAAGAAACTAAATCATACCTAGTGCTTGTGAAGTCTTATAGCATTGAGAAGTGAAGTTCAAATTTAGCATGTATTAGGATAACAGAAACTCATCAATACAAATTACTGGGCCCTAGTCCCAGAATTCTCATTTAGTAGGTCTGAGGTAGACCCAGAGATTTTGCAGTTCTAACAGGTTTTCATCTGATTCTGATGATGGTGGTCCTGGAAGTACACCCTGGGTTCAGAAATACCTGTGTTCAAATCCCACCCTGTCAGAGTACTATGAACATGGCATTGTTGGAGCCAGGCTGGACCAAAGAGCCCAACTATTAGTATTTCAAATCATTCGTGGTGGTATGTATGCCACAAAAATCAGCAAATGCTGCATACTTACAGTCACTTCTGCTATAGTGGGACTTGTGCATTCCTGAAAATCACCAAGCTTACGGAAAATGAAATTGGATACAACACTCAGAAATTTATTCAGAAACACATTTTTTAAGAAAGGTGGAAACCTGATAAAAATGGTATCACAGTTTACATGTTACAATGGTTAAGAAAAACATCAATGTTATAATAAATAGGGTGTTTTGCCTTGAAAAAGAGTCAAAGTTTGCTTGTGGATGTGGGCATGGGAAAAATTGCCTCTTGTGAGTTATTGTGAAGTGGTGGAAAGAGGGTGTCTGAAATCTGAGGGATGGGCCTGGCTCCTGACACAGGAGGTGACCTGAGGTAGCTAGGAGATGTTTGGGGCATACGTGTGCGGTTTATTGCTATGCTCACAGCTCAGTGCAACGAGGGGCAATTTTCTGTATTCATCTAGCATTTAATGGCACATAAGTAAATAGGATTGTGTTGCGCGTTGTGCTCATGTCATTCCCTAATGTAACAAGCACACTTTAACAAATTTGAGTTTTCAAAACAAACGTTACAGCAGAACTGATTATGTTAAGGCTTTCCCCCCTTGTGAGCGCTAGCTTACCAACACACCACTGGAGAGGGAGCTCTTCAGTTGCCCTGGAGGAGTCTCGGAGAACTTGACAGAAAAGGTCACCATTGAACTGAGATTTGAGAGATGAGTGTGCAGATTTTGCTAGGTGTAGCCTAAGTAGGAGGAAAACATTCCAGGTAACAGGAACAGCAGCACTATGGAAAAGCATGCAGAGGTAAACCTGGTGTGGCCTTTTATGCCACCTGAAAGAATTTACATTTCAATCCCTCAGGACGTAGAGATCACTGAAAAAAAAAATTTTTTTTTAATTTTAAAGAGAATTATAGTTTCTAGCACTGACTTGTATGGTACTTCCTGGTGACAGTGTAGAGGGTAGATTAGATTGAAGGAGACCAAACCTGGAATCTGGGAATCTAGTGAGGGAACTAGACTGGACCTTTTACAGGTTTGTTGACTCCTTTGAGAATATTACAAAGGTGGGGGTGCTTAACAGCAACCATGTCCTCTCTGTTCCTAGAAGTCACTATTACTGTAATCCTATTTCCTGATTCTGATGGTAGGGCCGTGAGAGTTAGTCTCCTCTATGGTGATGAGCCAGGTGAATTTGTAACCAGCTTTCACAGTAGTTGGTTTCACTGATAGCTTCATTTTTACGATGTTTGAAAATGGTGTGGTGAATCATAATTGGAGAAGTTTTATTATTGTAATGTGCATTCATGGAAGAATAATTGTGGGTCAAAGGTCTCTTTGCTCACTGGATTCCTATGTCCATTATAATGCAGAATAACTACTGTAAGGGATAACTATCAGGTTAAGATTCAGGGGTTCAAAAAATGATTAATTACAACTTTTCAAACAAAAGGTACATTAGATTATTTGAATAACAAGTCTAAATTAAGAACACTATCTATCCCACCCTTTAAAAAATTAAATCTTTCCATAGTATTCTTTAGTAAGTTTTTATGCCTGTTAACAGAGTAGGGTACTAATAAAACTCATAATCTGGTTCAAGATACGAAAGATGCTTCCTAAAACTAATTGAAAATGAATATCAGGATGAAACATAAAAAATCATATCCTACATTTTTCTAGTTAATAAACTCCAGTATCCCACATAGTATTTATGAGCAGCATGTAATAAATATTTGTTAAAAGGCTAAAATGCAATATTTAAATTTAGGAAGAGCGAGAGACAAAAATAATGGAAACATTGTGAGACTTTTAAATAAATTTTTGGTCTTTAAAACTTTGGGGAGTGTAATTAGTGGATGAGGGATTCACAGAGGCTATGTCCCCTCTCAGTAATTTGTCTCTGGTACTTCTGTGAGGCAATAGTTGCTGCCATTTTCAGTTTTTCCAATGGGGCATAGGTGGTTGTTTTTTAAATGATAAAACTATAAATTTACAAAAATAATACACAATTATTGCAGAAAAATAAAAGGTTACCACTCGCTTAAGTAAAAATTAAAACTCAGCCTTAAGGAGCACTGATTTTATTTTTCTCCCTTGCTCATATTTTTAACTCTTCTTTGATAGGAAAAGATATTTAGTCATCAAATTCCAGGTTCCTACTATAGACCAGATGCTGTTCAACTATGACAGCTACTTGTGAAAGGAAACCTTGGGTGTTGGCATGTAATTAAAATGTATTATAATCACATGCTCATACTTATACTGTATTTCATTGATCTTAGTTCACTTTAAAAGGCAGGTATTCTAATCTTTACCTCAGCCAGACATTGCCAAATTATATGTATGCTCTTTCTTTCCTTTGTTGTCCAGGTTCCTTTCCCTTAACTGTCTCAAGAATATAGTCTTTTCTTTTGGACAGATTTCTTTTTCCTAGTCTTCAGCATTTACAGAAGTATTAGTGTGCCTTTTTATTACAGAAATAAGCTTTTCTTTTTCTCCCTTACCGTACCTAAACCCACACTGCTTTGTTTGTTTCTGACTGCGGTGTTTGTCTCTTCTAAGCTATTTAGAGGATCATCAGTGAATCCATAGTCATTTAATATGACCAAGTACCGGAGTAAAGGCATCTTTTTTAGCTTGGTATGGAAGAAGACCCTTTAGAGTCTTTTTCCCAACTTTCGGGTTGCTTTTTCTTTTACTTCACCTGCCTTATACTTCAGCCATCTTAACCACTCTTCGCCCTTTGAAAAGCCAGACCCTTTCCTGAGTCTGTGCTGTTGCATTATCTCTACCTGAAATGCCTTTTTCCGTTTGTCAAGTAACTATTCATTCTTCAAAACCTAGCTCAAAATCACCTTTTCTGTGAAGCCATTCCTGACCCCCTGAATTCTTTAGGATTATGTACAGTGACAAGTAACTGAACCATCAAAATAACTATGACCTAAAAACAAGAGAATTGATTTTACTCCTGTAAATATTTGAAATTTGCAGTGTGAGGCTGAAATGACAGCCTTAATTGACTAGGGAAGTAATTTCCAGCCCACAGGCTTCAGAATCTCTTATATCTCTCAGACCTTTGTCCTCTTGGTCCACAATTAAGGTATATTTGTTTTAAGGAGCACGAGTATGGAAGGAACAAAAAAGGGATTAAGGTCATATGCAAGCTGTCTCTTAAAGTTTCCCTAAAGCTCCCACACTACGTTTCTGCTTGCATCTCATTGGCCTGAGGGAAGGCTGAGGAATGTGTCTTTATTCTTGGTGACTCAGTGCCAGCTAATTATATTATTATGGAAGAAAGGGAGAACCAAGTAAGGAGTGTTACTAGCAGTGTATCACACTTTCCCAGCTAGAGGTAGCTGCTTTGTGCTTAGTGTTCCCATAGAACTCTTAATTAATTAGCATTTAGGTTGTATTGTAATTTGCCTTTTCTACCAGATTGTGGACTTTTTTTTTTTTTTTTATCTCCACCTGACATAAAGTTGATCACCTAGTCTGCGGTCATAAAGTGTTGAGTGAATGGATAAAGGCACTCAAGAAAACTGAAGCAAAATTATCAGAGACACAAGCAGGCAATGATATTTAAATACTTATTAAATACCTTAATTTACCCAATTTAAATTAAGTCTAAGAAATCAATGTCTACATAAGGTTATGTATTTCTTAGACTTAATTGTTTTTCTTTTTTCTCTATTACATGGAGAGAAGTGGACACTGCCAGTAACAGAGGGTGTAGCTTCTCCACTTCAGTAATACCTCAAAATTGATTGATCATACACATACAACACAAGTTATTTAAAAGGTTGTATATTCTTACTGTGTTATACTGGTTTTTCATTGTGGTAAAATATACACGAAAATTACCATTTTAACCATTTTTATGTCTACCTCTCTGTGGCATTAAGTACATTCACATTGTTGTTCACCAGTTACCACCACCCATCACCAGAACTTTTTTCTCTTCCCCACTGAAACTGTGTACTCATTAAACAGTACCCCTCATTCCCTCCTGCCCCCAGCCCCTGGCCACCAGCATTCTGCTTTCTCTCTCTGAATTTGACTACTCTGGGAACTTCATATACGAGGAATTAGACAATGTTTGTCATTTTGTGACTGGCTTATTTCATGTAGCATAATATATTCAAGGTTCTTTTTAAAGCTGAATATATTCCATTATATATATGCACCACATTTTATCTTTTCATCTGTCAGTAGATGCTTGGGTTTCTGTGTTACATTGTTTTCTGTAAGGTTTTTGTTTTCTACAAATATTTTCAATACAAATAGTGTCTTATTCTATTGTAATTTTGCTACCACTGCACCCAAACAGAAACCATTTAATTACATGCCTTTTTATAAGAAAATTTATGAAAAGTGTAAAGGTGATAAAAACAGTCATCTACATTAGGAACTTATGGGAAGTAATCAATACCATCTCCCAATCATAGTTTCTGAAATATAAATTAAAAAATAACATTAAGTTATGAAAAACATCTTGGTGTCAAATCTGGGAAATAGGTACAAGAGAGGAATTAAAAGAAGATATGGCGTCCTTTCACAAGGAAAGATTAGATTTTGTTTTAATGGAGAATTTCTTGATTATATTATAAAGACACAGGAGAGTACAACCTGTGAATCCCTATCCTTTTGAAACATGGAAATTTTACCTTAGCTGGACAATAAGGTAGAAATTATTACAGCTGCAGCTTGGCAGTTTTGGTTTTATAAAATTTCTCTGACATTGAAGGGAAAAGGATTAAGAATGAGTGGAGGAGAGAAAATTAGATCCATTCCTGTCACTTGACCACTTTTGTTATCAGATGGATGTTAGTGCAGTGACAATAATTATTGAACATTTCATTGCCTAGTAAACTCTGGGTTTTGGCCTTTATCCCACTGGGGACATCCAAATTAACAATCAAATTCTTTTACTATAATTCTCTGACCAAGCTTTAAAATAATTACTTATGTAGAATACGTGCCCAGTGGTTTAAACAGAATCTCATAGGCACTTTCCCATTGCAGCTAATTGTTAGTCCACTTGGCATAATGAGTCATACTTCACTAGCCGACTCACAGACCAGATACTGATTTACTTAGTTACTTAAGTCAAGACCCAAGGACCAGAATAGAATAGAGCACCTTGGCTCTGATACCTTTTTGTCTTTTCCTAAAAATCTGGATGTAAATTTCCACACACACCCCAAGAGTACTGTTATAAAGATTAAATTGACATGCCTGAAATGATCTAAGAAGAAAAGAACAAATTGTGGTGTTAGTAGTAAACCCTTTTAGAGAAATTACAACTCAATGTAGACATTAAAAATAGATTAGTGGTGGAAGTGTTTCAGAGTAAAGAAAATTAAGTTCAGATAAAATGGGGCCTAATAATGGGTAGCAATCAGTGAAAGTCAGGCACAAGGTTTGTGTGTCTGTTGGGTGCTGCTGAAAGGAAGTGAGCCTGGTGGTGTCATGAGTCTAGGAAGAAAGGAGAGACTAAGGTGTTGTAGAAATCTAGGAATGTGGCAATGGAAATATGGACAGGGTTACTGACAGCAAAAGTTCAGAGAAAAGGTAAATTTGAGAGGCATTCTGGAAAAGAAACTGTTGAGCCCAGTAACATTTAGTGGTGTTAAGTGGAAAAAGAGTAAAAAAAATTCTTCTAATAAATTCCATAGAAACATGGTACTGCTATTGCAGTTTGAGGAAAAATCTTAAGTTAATTTTAGGTATAGTGAATTTAAGGTGCAATGAAGAATAGCCAAAATGAGACAGATTTTTTAGACTATTAGAGGATTGAAAAATCGGTGGAATTGTGGACTGTAAATGTGCTTCCTATACACATCCAGGTACCAGTTGGTTCTAGAAAATAACCTGATTATAACTGTAAAAACAAGACCATATGTTCTCATAGTTTCTAGATATATGTAAAAATTCTTAAAAATGAAATAAAATTCTTTACCCCCATTAGCTTCATTTCAACAGAAGGAACTAGGTTTGTTAGATAGATGGAATTCATACATTACATCCAGGAAACTGAAGTTCTCCCATACTATTAAATTAGAAAGCGGAGTCCAAATTGCCTTACTTGGCTAGCAAGTTTCAGAATCGGGCAAAAAACTTAGATTCTCTCATAAAGAACATCTTTGAACAGAAACTGTGGCAGGAATATATCATATGAAGGAGAATTATGTTCTTAAATAATGTAAATTGTTATTGAATTAACTACTTAACATGTAGTTTAATTTCATAACATTTAAATTAAATCTACCACTATGTAATTGAATGTTTTATGGGTCATTTTTAGTGGAACATTTAGTTGAATCTGCTGTGCCAAATGTTTATGGCTTTCTCTCTTGGAATGGCTCTTTGTGTATATAGCAACCATATGGAGTCAAGTAGGAAGAAAACTTGGCAAAGGAGTATTTCTCTTATAATTAGATTAGAAGTTGTTTTAAGATATAATATGTTACAGTAATGATAATCGTAATATAATGAAATAAATAATAGTCTAGTATAGTGTTGGACTGTTACTTGGGTTTCACTGAAGGTACCTGGAGTGGCTGTTAAGTAGCACTTTGCTAGTAGCTACAACAAATACAGCTTTCTGCTTTCTTTGTTCTTTCTCTTGTGTGTACTTTTTTTTTTTTTTTGCTCTTTATTTCCCTTTTTTATAATGAAATCTAACATGTATAGAACAGTGAGTAAAATACAAAGGTACAACCCTGGTTGGTGTGGCTCAGTTGATTAGAGCGTCCTCCCATAGACTGAAGGGTGGCAGGTTCAGTCCCCAGTCAGGCACATTCAAGGGACAACCAAGTAATGTTTCTCTGCCTCCCTCCCCCTCTCTCTAAAATCAATAAGCATGCATAATGGGTAATTATTAAGGCATATTTACCACCCAGATTAAGAAATAGAATATTACCAGTTCTATTGTTGCTGATATATAGGACCACAATAGATATTTTATATACTGATTTGTATCTACCAGCTTTCCCAAATTCTTACTAATTCTAATCATTTTTTGTAGATCATTTTGGATTTTTAAAATGCACAATTGTTTGATCCAGGAATAACAACTATTTGTTCCTTTCAAAGCTATAGAGATGAAAGTTAATCAGTGCCTTCTATTTCCTCTTTTGCCACTGAGTAGGACCTCTATCAAGACGTAGAATAGAACTGGTGATAATAAGCTCATGTTTTACTCCATACTCAGCATTTCATCAAGGATGAAGTTAGATGTCATTTTTTGGAAATGCTCTTTAGCAAAGTAGGCAATGCTTATTTTTCACTTAGTTTTCTAAAAATTTTCTCCACAAATTGATGTTGAATTTTATGGAATGCTTTTTCTACATATAACAAGATACATTTTTTGTTCTGTGAGTATCAGTGTGATAAATTATATTAATTGATTTTCTAATGTTAATGGAACCTTGTATTCCTGAGCTAAAGCTAACTTGACCATTTTTATATACTGTTGGATTCAGCTACCTCTTATTTTGTTTAAAACACTTACATCTATATTCATGACTGAGATTGGCCTGTAACCTTTTTTCTCATAGTGTCCTTGTTAGGTTTTGGTATAAGGTTTATGTTAGTCTAATATAAGTTGGGGACTGTTTCTCATTTCTGATCTTTGAAAGAGCTTGTGTAAGATTGGAAATTTTTGTTTTCCCTTAAATAATCATAGAATTCACCCATTAAATCATCCGGGATTTTCTTTTTGGAAAGAATTTGACTACTGGTACTTCTGTCTCTTGTGGACTCTTATTTTTACTCGTCTTCCAAGTGCCTATTATTTGACTGTGCCTATTGCTGATTGTCCTTAAAGTTACTTGTGGGTATTCTGTAAGGCCTAGCATGATGTCATCTTCCTCCTTTTAAAATGTGAAGGTATCACTAACCCAGGAATATTTCGAAAGAATTTCACAGTTTGAAGTTCCCTGGATTAAGGAGTCCATGCAAACCCTACCTAGGCTGGTCAGACCTCTTAGGAATCTGTAATATATCCTCGATGCTCTATCCACCATTCTTTTTCCTCTCACTGCTGTCTTGGCTAAAACAACCTTCCCTGCAGTCTCCTGGAGGTGGGATTAGAATTTAGGTTTAGTTATCTTACTGGAGGTTATAGCCTGTGGGATCCCAGTTTAATGTGGGAAAAAGTTCCCTTGGGCCCTCCACCTTTTGAGGAGTCTGTACTTTGACATTTGTTCCCCTAATCCTGTGAGGCCACTGAAACCAATGACCTAATTTGTTGAACCCTGTGCAAGTGCCCTAAGGGTCAGGGTCAGTGTCTTTAAGGAGTTCTTATTGCCTCTCTGGGTTCCCAGTTGTCCCTGTCATTTGGTATGGCTATTTCCTACCATCTTATCAGCTTTTTTATTTTTAAGGCATTTTTGGGATTTTTTGATCTAAGGATTTTTGTTTTCAGCAAGGAGGTTGGTCCGACAAATCCTAGTCTGCCGTTGCCAAAAATGGTAGTCCTCCTGATTTCTTTTCCCCACTTACCCTTCTATTTATCAAGTTTTCTTCAGCCTCCATGTTAGTGACTTAGTGTCACAAGCATTCCTATATTGAGCATCTAATTCACATATTGAGCATTTAATATGTTCCAAGCATGACACAAAACAAAGTCCCTCCTTATTTGAAACTAACATTGTAGTAGATTCTGGATTATGGGGAAATTTGAAGCACAGTAGAAAAGATGTTTCCAAACTGACCAACAGAGCATTAGCGTCCTGGGAAATCTTAAAAAGGTTGCCACTGTCAAGTAATGTTGAGAAATAATGCTGAGGAAGATACCCTTTTTGAGAGCTAAGGCATTAACTTTTTTGAACTGAAACCTTTATTTGTAGAATACCTCTTAATATCAAGTATACCAACATTCCAGGGAACATGATTTATGAACTTCCAGAGGAGGACTAAAGCTTTAAACATTATAACGTCTTCTCACAGAGCAGTTTCAGCCTCTGCTTTCCCACAGTCATGTCTACAGGGAACATTTGCTGAGGGAGTAAACCAAGGCAGTCATGATCCACATTGTGAGTGTCCTTCCCTAACTTGGCCATAGGTGGCTGGAATGGCGTGGGTATCCACATCAAAGATGCCAGTCATAGGTCAGCCACTAAGCCAACCAGGTACACTAGCACACAATGTTTTGTCCAAATAGAAACAGCTGAACCAATCAGGTTCTCAGAGATTTCATTGTCTGGTTAAAGAAATACAGCTCTTGCTTTTAATCTTCTGTCTGGGTGTATTTGAGATTGACACGTCAGGGGGAGCAGTGATTACTGTAAGGATGTACATACAGTACATGATCATACAGATCACAAAACTCACAAAAAGAAACAAAGATTTGGCAGTTAAGCAGTGGAAGGAAGCAGACTTTGAAAAATTAAGAGAAAGAGATAGGAGGGACCTGTGAGAACTGAGAATTAGCCAAAAGTATCACAAAGTAGCAGCTGTGAGATAGAAAAAGAATAGCGTATAGGAGCAGAGAGACCATCTGATGACTGAAGGCAAATCAGATACCAAGTTGCTGAGTCACAATAATGGCAGGAGCACTAGAATGAGGACCTACAAACTCCTGCTGTCAGGTCTGGGCATCCATGGAACCTGACCAGGTTCTCAGTTCCCGTATCCTTTGGGCCTAATTAAGCCCTTTTGTGTTACTGATTTTGTTCTTGAATTTCAGTGAGAATTCTTATTTCCCTTATTGAATTCATACCTACAACCAGTACTTCTTCCCCACTGCACGCACCTGCATTTGCCAGCCTGAGTGTCTGTACCCAGCAACAAGAAGAGACTGATTCATAAGGAAAGACTTGAATTCATAAAAGACTGATATATGAGTTGAATTCATATCAGAGAGCTACTTTTTGATTAACAAGTAGAAAACATTTTTATAACAATGGAATGAATACCCATGTTCCTACCACTGCTTTTCCTTTCTCTTTTTATTACATTTTGGAAGCTAAGCTGAGCTGTACTTGAAGCGTTAATGTTATAGCATCACACTATCTATTTCTGTTGGTTATCCTATAAATAGTATCTCCATATGCAAAAGAATGCACATTTCTTACTATTTATGTGTACTCTTTTGGAAAGCGTGTTTCTTACTTCCCAATCTAATGTTACTTACTACTCGTCCCCACTACTATTTGAGAAAATCAGGCTGCGTCTAGCAGAGATCTCACTGTGTTTGTTACTCCTTTCGCCACTGATGGCGCTCTTCTTACCTCTAACCCCCCATTTTGGGGATGTCTTTTCCTTCCTCACTGTTTCCCTACCTTTTCTTAAAAAGCTTTTTAAATACTTCATTATTTATTTCTTCTTTATGTTATGCATAATTTTGGGTTTTTAATATGAAAATACATTGGTCGTTATCATGGTCTTCCTTTTTAACTAGCATTTTTTTCCAACCAGGAAATTAATATATTTGAATGTAATGTTTTGGAAAATACAGATAAGAAAGAAATGAAATTACAATAATCAAAAACCACCCAAGATAACCACAGTGGTATTTCCTACCCATAATATTTTTATTAAAGTGTATGTTTGTATGTGTATGTGTGTCGGGGTCAGTTACACATACTGTTTTAAAACCATATTCATTTGATATCACAAACATTTCCAGAAAATTAAGTGCTTCCAGAAACATGGTTTTTAATGTCTTCCCATTCATTATTCCAGCATATGGAAGAACCACAATTTATTTAACCAATCGCTTATTAACTGAACTATACAGTTACTGCCATTTTTTTTGTTAATATAACTATCATGAATATCTCATATATGAATCTTTGTGTCATTATCTATTTTTTTTTGGAATAAATTTCTAATTGTGAAATCTGGGCTCAAAAAAAATGTACATTTTTTAAAAACTTTGATACATAATATATAATTTCCTTCTTGAAATACCACATGGATTTATGTTCTCACATTAATATGTGAAAATGCTAGTTTCCCAGTATCTGCACTTAGATAATTGCCTTTAAAATGTAAAAGAAAAAAATAAACATGGCCAAGTTGATAAGTGAAAAATCTTACATCACATTTTGATTTGGATATCTTTCATAAATTCGAAGAATGACCTTTTTTAGATATTTATTGGCCACGTATATATCTGACTTTGTGACTTTTCTGGGCATTTTTTTTCTGTTTTCCATTGTGTTGCATTTTATTTTTTTCTTATATTAACACTTTGTTATATATCAAACATGTTTTATTCGGCTTATCATTTGCCATTTAAATTTGTTTATGGCATATTTTTGACATGCAAAAGTTTAAAATTTTATGTCATATAAGTGTTTTTTTTTAACTTTGCCTGAGGACACATTTACTGATTTTAGAAAGAGGAAAGATGGGAAGGAGAGAGAGAGAGAGAAAACTTGATATGAGAGAAAAACATTGCTTGGTTGCCTCCCATCCATGCCCTGACCAAGGGTCGAACCCACATCCTAGATATGTGTCCTGACCAGGAAATGAACCCATGACCTTTCAGTGCATGTGGTGACACTCCAACCAACACAGCCACACTGGCCAGGGCTCATATAAGTATTATGATTTCCTTTTGGTTTCTTTCTTCAGCATTTTGCTTAAATAGGCTTTCCTGTCTCTTCTTTGGGAGGTCATATGGTTTCTTATAACATAGGACTTTTTTATGGTCGGTTTATCTGATTTACAGTCCATTGAAATTCTCACCCATTTCTCTATAGGATATTTGAGATTACTTGATTTTAGGCTCAAAAGTAGGGAGTTTTCAAGTTTCAGAAAACTTAACCGTTAACTTAAATATATTTCCATCTCTTTCCAAAGGTGAAGAAGAAAAAAGATGGGTGTCTTCCAGTCTATCAGAAATTTATAAACTAAGGTCTTCCATTTGGATTTCCTGCTGGTAATAGCAAAAAAGAAGAGGAACACAGTGAATTCCGTTTCTTCTTTTTCTGCTTAAAGAAAGTATATCATATTTTTTAAAGAGAGAAATCTTAGCAGTAAAGTCAAATAGGAATTTTTTATGTGGGTCTTTATATGAGGAATGATGCTTTTGATACCATTTTTATGGAACATGAAATGATCCAAGGTCATTGATTTTATAAACTCAATAAAAGTTAAGGGCAGAATATCAAGATGTAATTCTGGTATAGTATACCTGTAGGGAGTCATAATAATATAAACCACATAGGTATCTTTCTGGTGGAGTCATTTGATAAGGGACAGAGAGCACAGAAAGTCTTTGTGGATGGTTCGCTATTCCTTAAGCTACCTTTCAACATAATAAAGTTTTTCAAAATCAGATTTTGATTTATATATGTTTATGATTTCTAGTTAGAAATAGCAATTGTGGAAAGTTCATCCACATTAGATCCAGGCGTTTAACTGGAAAGTTTGACTTTTTGTTTTGAAAACTAGAGCCTATTATTATTTGACAAGGTGCAGAATTATCGCATATAGTGAGTTTCCAGGATGACCTGCAAGCAGTAATAGACTATTTTTACCTGCTACACATTTCAAACAATTAAAATGTGAACTGTTTAAGTAAATAGTAAATCTCACAGAATGTCTGACAATTTTTTGAGTTTTCATGAAGCACTACTCTCTTCATTATCAAACAGTATTGAGAATTAACTGTGCTTTAAACTGCTCAATTCATCTTTGAAACTATTTAAACTTTTCTTCATCTATAAAAGAATCCTCATTTTAAAGCCGTGTTTATGGGAAGCAGCTATACCTTAAACTGTGTAGGGAGTTTTTTTAGGGGGAGACAAGAAGGGGAAGTTTGTGTTGACAGAACCGTATTGCTTTTATTAATATTTTTGCAGCTGGCACTGAACTTGTAGTGTTTAGGTTGAACATTAAGTTACCACCTGACTGAAACATGACTAGCTACAGAGTATAAAATATCAGACTATTTAGACCCGTGTGTTGGACCGTACAGTTATACTTTAGTTTAATTAGACAGTAGTATGGTTAGGAATCATCAGAGTTGGCACTGAGAGACCTTTAAATGACTGGAACCTATTTGTAAAATGGTTTGCCTGTTTTTAAAAATTGTACTATTTTTTTTAAATCACAGCTCTTTGAGGTTAGTTCATTCAGTTTCTTTTAGAGGAAGAAGTACCCAGGCTGGCTAGAGACAGAGGGTCACTTATTCTCTTTAACATCTTCCATGAAAGACTCCTCACAAATCTTATGGTTGTTTATTTACATTTTTAACTATTTAAAATATTAATTTTTTTCTAAGATAGTTTTTGGGGGGGCCTTCATAAGGACTGAAAAAGTCAGAATTATCCTTCTTTATTTTTATTATTTTTTAAGTAATATTTTATTGATTATGCTGTTACAGTGGTCCTCAGTTTTTTCCTCTTTGCTGTCCTTCCACCCAGCACCTCCCACTCCCTCAGGCAATACCCCCACCATCATTCATGTCCATGGGTCATGTGTGTAAGTTCTTCAGCTACTCCATTTCCTATGCTGTACTTTACATCCCCATGGCTATTCTGTTACTGCCTATTTGTACTTCTTAATCCCTCACCTCTTCACCCATTCTCCTGTACCACACTCCCATCTGGCAGCCATCAAAATGCTCTCCATATCCAAGATTCTCTCTGTTCTTGTTTGCTTAGTTTGTTTTTAAGATTCAATTGTTGATAGATTTGTATTTTTTGCCATTTTATTGTTCATGGTTTTAATCTTTTTCTTAAGTCCCTTTAACATTTTATATAATCATGGTTTGGTAATGAACTCCTTTTGTTTTTTCTTGTCTGGGAAGCTCTTTCTCTGCCCTTCGATTCTAAATGATAGCTTTGCTGGGTAGAGCAATCTTGGTGGTAGGTCCCTGCTTTTCATGACTTTGAATGTTTCTTGCCAGTCCCTTCTAGCCTGCAAAGCTTCTTTTGAGAAATCAGCTGGCAGTCTTATGGGGACTCCCCTGTAGGTAACTCACTTCTTTTCTGTTGCTGCTTTTAAGATTCTCTCTTTATCTTTAACCTTTGGCATTTTCATAATGATGTGTCTTAGAATGGGCCTCTTTACATCCATCTTGTTTGGGACTCTCTGTGCTTCTTGGACTCGCATGTCTATTTCCTTCACAAAATTAGGGAAGTTTTCTTTCATTATTTTTTCAAACAGATTTCCAATTTCTTGCTCTTTCTCCTCCCCTTTGGGCACCCCATGATGCGAATGTTGGACCTCTTGAAGTTGTCCCAGAGGCTGCTTATACTAACTCATTTTTTTGGATTCTTTTTTCTTCTTGTTCTGATTGGTTGTTTTATTTTTGTTTTGTTTTGTTGCATCCTTATGTTCCAAATCATTGATTTGATTCTCAGTTCCAGCCACTCTACTGTTGTTTCCCTGTAAATTGTTCTTTATTTCAATTAGTATATCCTTCATTTCTGACTGGATCTTTTTTATGCTGTGGAGGTCCTCACCAAGTTCCTTGAGCATCCTTATAACCAGTGTTTCGAATTCTGCATCTGATAGATTGCTTATCTCCATTTTGTTTAGCTCTTTTTCTGGAGTTTTGATCTGTTCTCTCATTTGGGCCCTGTTTCTTTGTCTCCTCGTTTTGGCCGCCTCCCTGTGTTTATCTTCTGTGTATTAGGTAGAGCTGCTGTGACTCCCTGTCTGGGTAAAGCGGCCTAATGTAGTAGATGTCCTATAGAGTCCGGTGGCACAGCCTCCCCTATCACCCAAGCTGCGTACTCAAGGTGTGCCCTTCCTGTGGGCTGAGCACACCCTCCCCTTGTAGTTGAGCCTTGGTGGTTGTTGGCAGATCAATGAAAGGGATTTACCCAGGCCAGTAAGTTGCAAGGATTGGCTGTGACCACTTACCACCAACCTCTGCCCTCTGTGGAGGATCAGCTGTGCAGGGGCAGGGTGGTGGTGCTCTGACATGGTCTGTAGCTGTCCACTGGGTGTGCTGGCCATGGGGTTTCCCAGGTCATGTAGACCAACGTCAGCTCCTACCTGTGTTTTGCCCAGGGCCACCCTGCCTGAGCTATAAAGCAATCTGAGATGGCTGCTGCTTTTGCTGGGTATGGAGATCCCAGGTGAAGCCAAGCTGTGAATCTAGGCTGGCTGCTGCTAGTGCTGGGCCTGGGGCTCACTGGGGCCAGCTGTTGCTTGTTTGAGAGGATTTAGGAAGTTGTGCAGCATGCGCCAGGCCAACCATTCATATGGAAAAGCAGCTTGGGTGAGCCGTAAATTGGGTGGGACAGACAGACTCTCTGGAGATCTCCAAGGCAGATTAAACAGTGTAAGGCAGGCTGATGGAGTCTCAGATATGGCACCAGCTTGCTGGCTCTGTGGGGGGAGGATTTAGAAAAGAGACAATGATCTCTGCTCTCCTTGACTCCAGACACTTCAGTTTCTCCGTGTACCACTGGTGCCTTTCAAGCTGCTACCCCGGTGCTGGAACTCGGAGGGAGTAAGTCTGACTAGGTGAGTCCGTTTGTGGGTGCTTTAAGAGGAACTGCTTGGGGCTCTAGAAGTTTCTTCCACCGCCTCAACCCCTGCTGGTTTCTGTAGCCAGAAGTTGTGGGGACTTATCTTCCTGGCACTGGAACCCTGGACCGGTTGGCCTGGTATGGGGCTGGGACTCCTCTCTCCCAGATTTTTATCCACCACTCATGGGTGTGGGACCAGCCTGTTCCACGTCTGCACCCCTTCTACCAGTCTGAATGGATGTGGTGTCTTTAATTTCATAGTTCATTCAACTCAATTTCTGACAGTTCTGAGTGATGGTTATTCTATATTTTAGTTTTAATTTTGATGTGGTTGTGCAAAGAGGCAAGGCTTGTCAGCCTGTGCCACCATCTTGACCAGAAGTCTAGAGTTATCCTTTTTAGAGAAAGACTCTTTATATACGTAAAAACAACCATTTAGTCACCTTTTTTTCTCTAGGTAACATAATTTCAGCTGTTATCTTTATATTCCCAAATTATAATACTGAGAAGATCTCCCTTTTTTATGTCTCACAGTGTATGTCCCTGTAGTTTGTGACCCCAGACCATTATGCTTTCTAAGGTTTTTTGATCTCGTTTTGGTCAGTGTACTTGCTCTTAGCCCTCCTTTTCTCTCTAATTGCACCCCACCTGACCTTTTCTAATTTGCCGTTTCTAAACAGCTATGCACTTGGTGTCCAGAGAATAAAGTTTGCTTAAACCATGAGTCAGTCAAGAGTAAATATGCATAGTGGAAAGGCTTTAAGTACTATCATCTGAGAACTTGAACTTTATTGTAATATCCTCCACATGTGGTATCAGTAAATGTTAAAATGAATAAATGTTATCATCTTTTTAGTTTACTTGTTTCTTAGCTTTTGATAGGTGAGGTTTTATTATGTTAACAAGCTGAAGGGTTTTTTCATTTTTCTAATTTTTTAAAAAAATTATGTTATATGGTAATATATAACACAAAACTGGAGTGTATTACTTGGAGTTCCTAGGCTATAATTTTGGTCAAAATGGTTCATTTGGCATTAGTTTTGTTAAATGGTTAAATGATATCCTTATTTGCCTTTACTTCTTCCAGTACCTTTCCAAAATATCTTTCTAAAGAATAGACTGATTTTGAAATACTTAATTTTCTTTTTTGTCCTGCTGGTGGAAAACCTAGATCAAAAAAGGGGAGGGGGATTGTCCTGTTTATGTTTTCTTTATTTCCTTCTTTCTTGGATTCACTACAAGCTGCCAAATTATTTAAAGACCCTTAGTTTTCTTAAGGACTAAAATTTGGCATAGAAAGGAGTGGTATCCTTTAGTTTGTAAAAGGATAACAAATGTATTCTAAGTAGTTTTAGATAAGAAGTAAGAGGAAAGTATTGTTACAAAAAATTATTTTAGTCCATAAAGTCTTTGTGTTTCTTGTGCTATGAAACTGCTGGGGTTATAAAATGACCGTCCTTCTTAGAGAAGGAAATGGTCCAGATTATAATTGCTTACTTACCATTGGTAACTGAATATTCTTTATAAATTATTAGTAGGACCACAATGAGCTCATTGTTAAGCATTTCCCCAAATTAGAGATTTTTTTCTGGATTAAGGCTAGCCAGTGTAGTATCTTGATCCATTAAATTCATCTGAGAGGTGTTTTGCCCTTGGGGGGGGGGTGTGTGTGTGTGAGAGATTTGTAGAAGAGTGCGATGCACTGTGCTGTAGAAAGCAGGATCCGTATAGGCAGTGCCTGCAGTACGAATCGCATGCAGTTGCAATGCCTAGTAAAGTTGCTTGATTTGCTTAACTGAAGTAGCTTCTCTTGAGGTGGAGGTTAATAAAGGCAGGACTAACTCACCAATAAGCCCTCCCTAGACATAAAACAGTTTTGCTTTTTTGCTGCTAGCACCAACATGTACCTTCCCATGCCTTGGATTGGTTGTATAACAGAAGCTACATTTTTGAGCCCTTATTATATACTCAGCTGTTCTTACCTAATGTCACGTTATCCTCTTAAAAACCTTTTTTAAAAAAAGGTAATTTTTCCTATTCTTCTATGGTAAGGCTGAGACTTAGATTTCACACAGCTAGTGAGCGCTCGAATTTGATTTTAGGGCCCTCAGAAGCTAACGCACATGTTCCTGTGTTCCATCCCAGGCTGCCAATAGTACTGGCCACATAAGGAACATTTCAGTGACTAGCATATTTGTTAGTATATTCATAAGATACTTTCTCCACAGAAAATGAAGCATAACTTATTAGGATTTTATGCCTCACTTGTGTGCAATATCTCTATATGATAAAATTTAATTGTGGCAGAGTTTTTTTTATAGACTAAAAAGAAATTTTGAATTAAAAAAAAAAATGAGGATTATGTTCCTGGACCTTTCCCAGTACTGTACAGATGAGCTATGCTTAGTTTAGGTTGTAAGTCAACTGTGTAGCTTCAACTGCTAACGAACATTGAAATCCCCATAGTGTTCCTAGGAAATAACATAAAAGTTTAAATGATTAATAGAACTCTCAGTCTGGCAGATACTGTGAATAGACAATATTGACATTTGGGGTATGACCCACAAGAAATGAAAAGGAGAATTATTTTTAAAGGGAAGAAAAGCTTAAAGCTTTATGCTAGATAGTACAGATAACATTTTTAAAGCCACAGTCTTGAGTATTTCCTATGAGCCAAAGGCTTTATAGATACCATTTCTAATCCTCATATGCGCCCTGTGAGGGTAGGTATTTTCTTTATTTTAGCAAGAGACAAAGTTAGGCTCAGAAATGTGGAGGAATACATTCAAGTTCACAGTATTCTTAAGTGGTAAAGCTGGAATTTAGCCTCCTCCCCTGCCATGGACTCTTATTATGCTTATACCCTAAGCAAAGCATGGACAGTGTCGCCACAAGTGATTTAGGCTTAAGAATGGGATTTTGATGGCCTGGAGTGCCTCCCTGCACAACACTTGAAGTTAGAACTGTGTAAGTAAAATTTAAGAAATGGAAACACAAATTTTAGATGCTCGTTTTTATTAAAAATCACCCTTAAATTGTCATTTTTGGGAGGTGTTAATGCAGAATCTATATAGCACTGTGACTTTTAATTTGATTTTATGTCCTCATTTTTTCTTTTTTTTTAAAAAATGAACTACTATGTTTTTCTCAATAAGGACTTCTTGAACTTTATTCCTTGAATTAAGCATGAGGCTTTAAACACATTCTTTACTGACCATGTGGTTAAAAGTAGTATTCAAGCAAAGAAATAGAGCTTATTAGCCTTATAGGTCCATTAGTTTTAATAATATCAGAACATTTCTGAGTGGTATACAAGTCTACATAGAGGGTGACTTTCATAATAGATATAGTGTATAGACATCAAAATATTCACAGTGGGCTGTGAACATAGCATTTACTCTGGACTCTGTCAGAGTGTTGTTTCACACATTATAATAAAATGGAACAAACCAGTAATATTCTTTTGAGTATGCGTATGTTACTTTTCAAATTTTAATATAGTTTCATCAGGTTTTTTTGCTCTGCAGTAGTTGAACATACAAAGCAATGATGTGTTCCTTGAGGTTTTACAGAGCTTATTAATGACACTACTCAGACTTAGAGTTGTCAACATACAGTTCCAAAACTGACTCAAGAAGAGGTAGCAAACCTGAATAGATTAATAATGAAAGAAAGTTAAGTCCAGGTTATTATTAATCTTTAGTTGTATCAGTTTCTACATGTATAAAATTGAGATAACTTTTACTCATAGAGTTGTAGGGAGAAGTATGCGGCTTATACCAGTGCCTGGCACATGATTAGCATTCAGTAATGTGACTTGTCGTCACAGCCATCATTATCATTATCACTCTCTTTTAGAAGCTTTCCAAGGCTTGTGTTTTAGTGCTTACTTCAGATACCCTTGGATTTATTTATCAGTTTAAAAAATATAGCTGTCAGAAGTTTTTCTCTTTTACTAGTCTGATCCCATCTCTGACAGAGCTAACTACAAAAAAAATGGGAAGAGAAAAAAATACTATTCAAGAAATGAGAAGGGATATAATCACATACATGAAGATTTTTTTAAATTAGAAAGCAAGATTACATACAGTTTTTTGCATTAAAGAGAAATTATGGAAAGATGTTCACCAAAATAGTAACAGTGGTTAACTCTGGGTGATGGGATTTCAGATGAGGGTTAGATTTTTATTTGGTATGTTTATGTAGTACTTTACTTCTTAGAGTATTGTTTCCCTAAATTGTACCCTAGAATGAACATTCGTTTTAGACAATGTAACATCAAAGGTTTTATGATATACTTTATCAGAGGTTGACAAACTACGGCCCATAGGCCAGACCTGGCCTGCTGCTATTTTTTGTACAGCCCCTAAGCTAAGCGTAGATTTCACATTTTTAAATGGTTGAAAAAAAATTCAGGAGAAGAGTATTTTGTGACATATAAATTATATGAAATTTGAATTTCATTGATCATAAGTAAAGTTTTATTGACAAACATTTATGCTTACTCATTTACATGTTATCTGTGGTTATATTCAGGCCACAATGGCAGAGTTTAATAATTTCCACAGGGAACATACAACTCACAAAGCCTCAGATATTTACTTACTCTGTGACCCTTTTCAGAAAAAGTTTGCTGACCTCTGTACTACATTAGAGAAACTGATTTAGTTTAATGTTTTTTTCTGGTTTGTTTGTTTGTTTGTTTTTTAACTTCGCCTGCTTTAGGGGTAACTATACAGTCTAGAATAAATGAGATTGCCAAGTTAAAGAGTAAAAACGTCTTAATAAATATTGCCAAATTGCCATGCAGGAAAAATACTGCAGTATATTAATATGATATTTTCTAAATAGTCTGTAATTTTCAGTTTCGAATTTCTTTTTTACCTAAGAGGTTTGAGAGCTTTGTATTTTCCTGGTGGCTTTTTTGTGTTTGTATGTGTAATACTTGGTTATTAATTCCCACTGTGGTCAAAATGTAGTCTGTATAATTTAAAATTTTATTTTGCAGTGTATCACGCACAGGAACAAGTGTATAAAATGTAAGTGCAGTCTAAAGAATAGTTTATAAGTAAAAACCATGTCCCCATTACCCAGGCTAAGAAATAGAAAACCACCAGTGTTTTAGAAGCTTCCTGAGTGCCTCTCCCCAGCTTTGTATCCCTCCCCCAAATAGGTAACCATTTCCTTGCTTTTTATATTTTTATTATATGTATATGTATACTTAAACAATATATTTTGGGGTTTGCCAGTTTAAAAGGTAAATGAATTCACAATATATACATAATCTATATGACTTATTTCTCTAAGCATTATGTTTTTGAGATTCATGTGTATAGATGCAAGTACCTGCAGTTTATCATCCTTGCTGTATAGTAATCCATTATATGAATATACACTGAGGGACTAATGAGGCTTCACATAGATGCCTCAGTGACAGTCCCAACTGTAGCATTTTCTGAATTGAATTTATTAACTCTCTCCAGTCCCTCACTTGCCAGATCTGCTCTAATGTGTTTCCTGTCTCTGAAATAGCATCTCTATCCACCTATTTTCTCAAGTCGGAAACTCAGCATTTGTTTTTGATACCTCCCTTGTTTTCATTACCCATTACCAGTCAATCATTAATCCTGTAGATTTGACTTCTTAACATTTCAAATCCATTCCTACTGTCACCACTCTTGTCCAGCTTTTACCCGAATCCCTGTAGTAGTCTCCACTGCAGTGTCAATATCCTTTCCTATTCTCTTATCATGGATTATAAAGCCTACCTCTTCAACTTCATCTTGGCACTCTTCCCCTCACACACTAGTCTGAGTTATTAACATCAGCCATTATTCATGCCATGCTCATTCCTGCTTCGGAACCTTTGCAAATGCTATTCCCTAATTCATTTTTAATCACCCCTCAGGACAAAATTTTGAAATACCACCTCTCAGAGAAGTGGTTCCTGCTTATTGCCCCTTAAATTAGATCATGTCTCCATGTTACCATTAGGACTTTGTATATATTACTCCCTCTGGCACCGCTGTAAGCTTTAATTAAATGGTTATTGAGGAAGACCTCTTACCTGGTTCAGTCAGGACCAGCAGTCTACAAAGTCTAATAAAGCAAGAAATCATAAAAAGGATACACACCTTAAAGATTTTATTCTAAGAATAAAACTGCATGTTCATTTGTCAGTCTTTTGATTAAGGAGCCAAAGTCTTGTCTTTGAGAGTAGATCCACCTGTTGTGGTTTCATATTGTTTATCTTGCAGAAACCATACCCATAATGTATGATTTAAGATTTCCAGTTTGAGTTTTTTAAATAGAACAAGAATTTAACTATCTGATGCATTCTGACTTTAGAATTCTTATAAATCTTTGCAGTACTTTTTCTAATATTTTTACTGCTTCTTGCCTATACCTAATTCAACAGCATAAGTAGCTTTTATTAAGTATTTCAAGTCATTGAACTCAGCCTTCCCCACTCTCCCACATTTCATTAGGTTAATGAGCACTTAATTGTCACATAATTACAATAATAAGTATAAGTGACATGAACAGGTTTGGAAGCTAATGTAACTCAGTAAAACTGTAACTCAGCCCATGGGAACAAAAGTATCTGGGTATACCGAATCGGCGGGCTTCACATATTTTGAGTGCATATGTACCTGCATTGGGTTGACCAGAAAGTCCACTTAGTTTTTTCCATAAAATAAGGCACATTTTTCATTTTCACCAATAACTTTATTGATTTGGATATTTTGAGTATGTTGGCTATCTCCCACATGGTATAATGTTGATTGTTCTCAATTAATGTCTCAATTTGCTCACCGTAGAGCATTGTCCAGCAAGAAATCTCCAGCATGAAATTTCACAAACCACTTTGACATGTTTAGTCAGTCATAACACCTTCTGCATACATTGCACAAATCTTTTTTTGCATTTCAGTTGCGTTTTTATCTTTCTTGAAATAATAAAGCATAATATGCTGAAACTGTTGGTTATTTTTTTCCATCTTCAGTATTAGAATGACTACACAAAAACTCACCAGTTTTCATTGTTTCTTTTTAAATGCACACTGATATGACACCTGTCACAATACAGTCTAACAAAATCGTTTAGAATGAAGTTAAAGACAAACTAAACGCTACTAGATACATCTTATGGAAAAAACCAAATGAACTCTTTGGCCTACCCAGGATAGGGTCTACTGCAGCAATTTCAACCTTTTTCATCTCAGAGCACACAGAAGCTAATTACTAAAATTCTGCAGCCCACCAAAAATATACTTTTTGCCCATCTGACAAAATAGGTATAATTTTGATTTATTCACACTGGACAGCTGTTGTCATTTTTTAATTTGACAGTCTAAGGGAAAAGAGGTCAGTGCCCCTGACTAAATGTCAGGTACTGCATGTTTTAAAAATTCCTGCAGTATACCAGTTGAAAATCGCAGGTCTACTGTATAAATGTAATATATATTGTAATAGTACAGCTCTGAGGTTGAATTATATGACAATTTATTGCCCATAAAACAGTAATTTTATATGGTTGAACATAATATTAAATAGCAGTATAAAAGATAGACATCTAGTTGGATAGTCACAGTAAAGTGTGTAACAACTAAAAATACACTTTTTAAAAACCCAAGTAGTTCTGCCCTGGCTGGTGTAGCTCAGTGGATTGAGCATCGGCCTGCAAATTAAAGGGTCACAGGTTCGATTCCCCAGTCAGGGCACATGCCTGGGTTGCGGTCCAGGTCCTCAGTAAGGGGCACATGAAAGGCAACCACACATTGATGTTTCTCTCCCTCGTTCTCTATCCCTTCCCCTCTGTCTAAAAATAAAATAAATAAAATCTTTAAAAAAAAAACCCAAGTAGTTGTCAGTTTTTTTAAGGGACTATAGCTACGACAGCCATGTATCCCTGGATTTCTGGGTCAGTGATATTTGACATGATATTATCTTTTTCTGAAACATTTTGAAATGTCATGAAAATGTCAGTCAGAAGTTGAATTCCCAAAACCGCTTCTTGTAACCTGACTTTGGCATAGAACTACTTTCCTCAATCAGTGTGTCCCAAGTCTTGTTACTGTAACTGAAGGACTTTCTGTTGGGAGAGTGTTCTCATGACCGAGTAGTCTAGATAGACTAAACAGTGGAGGAGGAATTTGAGTTGAGTCATATTCTTCTTCTTTAACCACTGTGGCATGCCATGTTGTCTTAAAACTTGTTGAATTAATTTATTTCTAATAAAGTGTGGATTAAGACCCATTGAAATGAACTCCTGGAAACTATTTCAATTATTTTGTTTTGTGGAAATTTTGTAATGGATACAACTTGGCATTAAGAGGGCCATTGACTGTAGTCTTTAATATTTTTATGTACGTAAATTTTTTTATAATGGAATTTGACCTCTGATTTTTCATAATTCTGGTTCATAGCTTCTCCTGTTAAATATCAATTTTCAACGAAAGCTATTTAACTTACAGCAGCATTATAAAACCAGTTTTAAATTATGATTGTCCTTGGGGGCAGGAATGAGTTTTTAGAAATTTCTTTTGGGTAGTTTCAGGATAGCTGTGCTGGTATGGAAATGTGAAAGGTCGTTAATGGATGAGTAACTTTTATTCTGGAGTCAAAACAATTGAAATTTAACACTTTTTAAGCCATGTGTAACTGTATATAAAGTAATAGAATTGTAATTTAGGTCTCAAAGGGTTTCAACTAAACATATTTCCTAAAATTTAACAACAAAACAAAACCTCGAAACCGACATTGTAAACATTAAGATAGTTGAAATGCCTTCCTGCTTCTTACATGGACCCTTCAACAAATCATTATCAGAATTTTTTTTATTCCCAGTATTACAGCCGCCCACGTAGCATTTCCCACATCAAGAAACATTCCACTCTCTATCCCCAAGGGACGCGGAAGCATAATAGTCTTTCTTTAAATTAGACTATTTTGTCACAATGCAATCTATTAACAGTATTCAGATTAGAAATAGAGAAATCATTAAATTTTATGTTCTTTATAAAACCGAAACAAAGTTTCAGAACCTGCCTTTTGTAACCTGGCAAATACAGTTGTTTTCTACATGTCCCACTTGTTTATTCAGCTTACAAACAACTCTCGGAGGAGATAAGTGGCTTTAAATTTGGTTGCTTTCTAAAACAGACAGTCATTTTTCAGGTATAATTTGCATGTCAAAAAATATTTTTAGATAGCTACAAAATTTTTGTTGTAAACATGGAGAGAGAGACTCTGGAATCCGTGAATATAGCTTGTTTTTAATGTCTACCACAATATGGTGTATAATCTTACATACTGTTGACCATGGTCTGCAAACTTTTTCTTTGAAGAGCCAGATGGAAAATAGTTAGTCTTTGCAGGCTACATGTGGTCTCTGTCAGTATTCTTTGGTGGCACGGGATGGGCGGGGGGTTAAATTTCTTTAAAAATATAAAAACCATTCTTAGCTAGGATCCATACAGAAATAGTCCACCGACCGTATTTGGTCCTCAGGCTATAGTTTGCTGACCCCTGTGAAAGGAATATAATTTGAACCATATATGTAATTTTAAATATTTTAGTAACCACATTGAAAAGTAAAAAGCAGATGAAATTAATTTTAATAATATATAACCAATTATACCCACACCATTATCGTTTCAGTAGATGGCACTAGCCAAATTTCAGGGGTTCAGTAACCACATGCATTGGGCAGCACAAGCTGTAGACAAGAGCTACTTAAAGTATGGTCCATGAATTGGTGCCAGTCTACAGTTCATTGCTAGTCTGTGATAAGTTAGGTATAGAAATTAAAAGTAAGTATTTAAAATATTTCATAGCAATTTGACAGTTATTTTATATCTTTACATTTTATTCCAGTAATTCTTATTATATCTTACAAAAGAATCAGTCCGTGAAGTTAAAGAGAAACTGGCTCTTCATTACAGATAGTTTAAGAGTCACCGTTCTAGATGGTCTCTCCTGAGATTCTGGCCTCCGGTATATATGGCAAAGGTGAAAAGACGAGAAATGGTGATGAGATTTTGGCACATAGTTTATTCACACCCCCAATACAGAGCAATGTCCTTTTACTTGTCCCTTTTGGAGCTACCATTGGAGCACCGCCCAAAGCTTATATAAAAAATAGCAGTGTCCATGCCCAACTCCAGACCAATTAAACCAGAACCTCTTGGGAGAGACCTGTGCATCACGCAGTTTCCGGGTGATTGTATTATGCAACCAGAGTTGTGGTGGATCCCTCATCCCAGAAAAATCTGCTGTTCTCCATTGGAAAGACTCATTGATCTGGGTGGGGGGTTTTCTGTGTGGTGCCTTTTTTCTCTTTAACAATGGAAAGGGGACTTTCCAGTTAAATATGTCAGGTTGAATGAACATTGGCATTTTTATCTTTACTTCCTCCTGGAACCCCAGTAAAACAAAAGGACTGAAAAAGGCGTAAGGCACAAACTCAGAGGTAGAAAGCAAATGACAAAAGACAGAAGTAGACCTGATTGGTCAAGTTTTTGGTAAAAGCAGGTAGCTAGAAATTAACAGAACTGGAAAAGGTGATCTAAGTGACTACCAACAATTATGTTAAGAAGCAAACCAACTTACACTGCTGGCTCAGAAATTAGAGGAACCAGTTACCTCTGAGGGTCAGGGTAAAGTATGGAGCTGAAAACAGGAATGGTTGAAAGCCTGTGTGTATCAGACTCCCATGAGTCTTCCTTCAAGGCAACTATTGTTCCTTTACCTTGGATGAAACTAGAAGTTGGAGCATGGGGAAATTTAATCTCAGAAGTTCAGTGATAGTTGGAGTTAGGATATCTTTTACAAATAAGGACACCTTTTGAAAAACGTGGACTTAAGCTAAATTCTGAATATTGATGTTAAGACCCCACAGTTCCCTTGTCCTGCTCTCAGAACATGGCAGTCCAGTGTGTACAGGGGTGGGCGAAAGTAGGCTTACAGTTGTGAGTATGCAAAACACAGAGTTTATCCTTGTATTATTTATTTATCAGTTATTGTATTAATTATTATTATTAACCTACTTTTGCCAACCCCTGTATGCCCCAGAGAGGAGATTGGAACATTTCTCTCTGGGACGAACTAGCCAGAACCAGATTAACAGATACTGCTTGGCGGGATTCCCTAATAAAAAACCAGCTCGCTGCCTCATCACCTTGTAGTAAAGCCAGCCAATTAACAAACAGTCCCCCCCAAAGCAGACAGAGTTTCTGATTAGCATGTTAGTGCTGATGGGTAGCCAGGGACCATCACATATTCATGGAAGGCCCCTAAAGTAAAAACAGAGACCTAAAGACTTAAGGAGAAAGAGGTACTGAGAAGAAATAGATAAAAATATTTTAAATGTTAAAAGGAAAAAGGGAAGAAAACATTAAGAATTTTTTTATCCTTAGCAAAAATAAGGCATTACATCCAAGAAATTAGAATAGGGTGCTATTAAAGAGAAAATTCAGAGAAAAAGAAAGTCGTCTTGGAAGTTTAAAAATATGATAGAAAAAATTGCAACTAAATTATAAGTGTTGGGAGGTGATGTCAAAGAAATCCATCAGACAGAAAAAAAAGAAATACAATATTGAAAAGAAAGTATATGATAATCAAAAGAGTCTTAAGTGGTCTAGTATCTAATAGAAAGGACTTTTGGGAGAGAAGGAGTGGGGACAGTGGGAAGGACATCGAAAGGGTCCAGCACAGTGAGTGTAGAAAAGGCCCACTCTAAGAATAAAGAGAAGCCACAGTTTTTCATGAAACAAAACAGGTCACATAAGAAGATTGGGAATTGGTATGATATTGGACTTTTTGACAGCCACACTAAAAGCTACTAGAACAATGGAGTGATGCCCTCAAAATCTGAGGGTAAAATATTTCCAGCCTAGAATTTTATCAACCAGTTCAGGTTTTTCCATTTCTTCTAATGTTGACTTTTGGTTACTGAGTGAGACAGTGTGGCTGTCAGTCTTGTAGTCTTAAAATAATTCATTTATAAAGTGCCATAAACTGCTTTTAGTTTTTCTGAATGAGCAAGAATAAAGATATTAAATTGCATGTATTGTTTTTATTGTTAATTATTACAGTATCATAACTTTTTCCTATTGGTCTGTCTTCTGCGTTCTTCCAGAATTAAGAATTGGGAAGCTTAAAGACATCTTTCCATTTAAACCCAAATATTACATTGTCTTTATTTTCTCCTATTTTCCTTTCTACTCAAACTGCTTCTTCAAAATCATGGATAAAATTGTAGCGTGGGGAGGGAAGATACGGAATCTTTACAAGTGATTAACCTGTAAGCTTTAGATTGCTAGATGAGTAGAATAGCAGTTGGTAAGTGAAATTGGGAAGACTGCTCCTTAAAGGTTTTTGAACTAATTTTAATGTGTTACAAAAATGTGGTCCTGCTTATAACTTTTGAGAAGTTGAATAGTGACATGTTTCAACACTACACAATGTATTTTCCCTTTTCATACCCAAGGCAAGTACCCAAATTTTTCAAAGTAAGGAGACAATCAGTGTCAGTAGTGAAATTAGATTGATACATGGTAAAAAGACACCAGAATTTCATTGAGAGGGTTTATTTTCTTTCCCCTGAGTTCTGAGTATTCTATCTGAAAGGAAATGGGAAGTGAGGACCAGCTTGGATAGTGATGCAGTCCTGCAAAGGTCCTGGTGACTTTACAGCTACCAGACAGAATGTTTGCCTGTCCCTTTAGCAATGTAAGGCAAATTCTTGACTAGCATTGCTGAAAGTTCCAATGGGAAGGTGGTTGGATTCTACCTTTTCTGTTTTCATATATCACTTTCACTTATTTTTGTCTTTCTCCTGTTTTGCTTTTAGATCTTATAATCAATGGATAAAGTGGGGAAAATGTGGAATAATTTCAAATACAGGTGTCAGAATCTCTTCAGTCATGAGGGAGGAACCCGTACTGAAAATATGGACATGAACTCCAACAGGTGTTTGTCTATCAAAGAGAAAAACGTCAGTATAGGAGACTCAGCTCCTCAGCAACAAAGCAGTCCCTTAAGAGAAAATGTTGCCTTACAACTGGGATTAAGCCCTTCAAAGAATTCTTCAAGGAGAAACCCAAATTGTGCCACTGAAATTCCTCAGATTGTTGAAATAAGCATTGAAAAGGATAATGATTCGTGTGTCACCCCAGGAACAAGACTTGCAAGAAGAGATTCCTACTCTCGACATGCTCCGTGGGGTGGGAAGAAGAAACATTCCTGCTCTACAAAGACTCAGAGTTCATTGGATACTGATAAAAAGTTCGGTAGAACTCGAAGTGGACTTCAGAGGAGAGAGAGGCGATACGGCGTAAGCTCTGTACATGATATGGACAGCGTTTCCAGCAGAACCGTAGGAAGTCGCTCTCTGAGACAGAGGTTGCAGGATACTGTGGGCTTGTGTTTTCCAATGAGAACTTACAACAAGCAGTCAAAGCCTCTCTTTTCTAATAAAAGGAAAATACACCTTTCTGAATTAATGCTTGAGAAATGCCCTTTTCCTGCTGGCTCAGATCTGGCCCAAAAATGGCATTTGATTAAACAGCATACAGCTCCTGTGAGCCCACATTCAACATTTTTTGATACATTTGATCCATCCTTGGTTTCTACAGAAGATGAAGAAGATAGGCTTAGAGAGAGAAGGCGTCTTAGTATTGAAGAAGGAGTTGACCCCCCTCCCAATGCACAAATACATACATTTGAAGCCACTGCACAGGTTAATCCATTATATAAACTGGGACCAAAGTTAGCTCCTGGAATGACAGAAATAAGTGCGGACAATTCTGCAATTCCACAAGCTAATTGTGATTCAGAAGAGGACACAACCACACTGTGTTTGCAGTCGCGTAGGCAGAAGCAGCGTCAGGTCTCTGGAGACAGCCACGCCCACATTAGCAGACAGGGGGCTTGGAAAGTCCACACACAGATTGACTACATACACTGCCTTGTGCCTGATTTGCTTCAGATTACAGGTAATCCCTGTTACTGGGGAGTTATGGACCGTTACGAAGCAGAAGCCCTTCTTGAAGGGAAACCTGAAGGCACATTTTTGCTCAGGGACTCCGCGCAAGAGGACTACCTCTTCTCTGTGAGCTTCCGTCGCTACAACAGATCCCTGCATGCCCGAATTGAACAGTGGAATCACAACTTTAGTTTCGATGCTCACGACCCGTGTGTATTTCACTCCTCCACTGTAACAGGACTTTTGGAACATTATAAAGATCCCAGTTCTTGCATGTTTTTTGAACCATTGCTTACTATCTCACTAAATAGGACTTTTCCTTTTAGCTTGCAGTATATCTGCCGTGCAGTAATCTGCAGATGCACTACATACGATGGAATTGATGGCCTCCCTTTACCATCAATGTTACAGGATTTTTTAAAAGAGTATCATTATAAACAGAAAGTTAGAGTTCGCTGGTTAGAACGAGAACCAGTCAAGGCAAAGTAAACTCACCTGTCCTAGGTCTGCTTTTATGTGCATCAGACAGTACACCTATAGCAAGCACATGTATCGGTGTTAGGTTTTTTCAGTACAGTATATAAGCTTAGTGTTAACTATCTGTCAGATGCTATCTGCTGTTACTTACTCAGAAAAATGTGGTGCCTATTGATACAACCGAGGACAGAAGTAGAGGTGTTCAGTAAGGCTACAAAAACATTTTGCCAATTTAGCTGTTTGGTTTTTTGGCTGTAGTAATTGAGTGAGGCAATTCTGGGGCATTTGCTATGAAGAATTCTATTTCTTACTGAAGAACACATTGTTAATATTGGATGAGTATTTCAACAGTGTGACTAATGTTTGAAATTATTTTTTCTAAGAATTTTTCTATAACCTTCCAAAAGTAGTGATGTTTGTAGTTACTATAAATCAAGCTTTGCAAGTCCAAAAAATAAAGACTGCCTTCCTTTTAGAAAAAAATAAATGCAATTGTCTGGCCACAAGGGCATAGTGCAGTTCCCGTAAGTGTTGATGTAGTTTGTAGTCAGTCTCCTTTTCTCTTCTGCAAAAGGTACTGTTAAGTAAACCAGTTTTTCTAAATAGTAGTTCCTAAAATTTCAGACTTCTGAAGTTGGTAGGAGAATTTTATTTAAAGCCTTAGGTATTAATTTCTTTTAATGAGTGCTTTAACTTAAAACACATTGGGAATAGCTGCTGCAGTGTGGTCTTGTGTGTGACTTTTAAAGCTGACATGTGCAGTCTCCTCGTTGATTTGGTAACGTTGGACCTTTTCCTATACCCATGATGAGTTTGTGAACCATGAAGAAAATGAGACTAGAAGATGCCCAAACAAGTCAGAAATAATAATTACAGTGGTTGCTGATGTCGATATTATTGTTAAAACTGTAATAATTTGGATGGCAGTATTTATCGCTTTGTTGTAAATGCTCATAGCTGAATTGCTTAAGTACAATTTATAGAATTTCAGTGCAGTTAATTTTTAATGGAAAACCTGAACCCTAAATTGCAGATTTAAAAGGTACTATACAACCATTGTATCTGTAAATAACTTAGCACCTTTTTGTCACTTAGAATAGTATGCAATACTACTTGAGTGAGCTATTTTGGAAGTAATACCAAGTTCTAGTGTTTGCTTCTTAGTATTGAACTGAATTTACAGTTCTGTCCTAGACATTTTGCACTAAAGTAGTCGAATCCATTCTTGTGTCTTTTTGTTACTGTGCCCTGTACCACTGGTGAGTGCTCCTTAGTTTCCTTACCTGCTGCTACAGAAAGTTATTTAACATCCTGATGGCTATTGCCAGGGCTACAAAAAAGAAGAGCTATATTTGTATGCAACACTAACCCTTTGACTGCTAATGTATGTTTCTGCTTGCTGTGCCTTGTCATGGCTGCTTTTTTGTGCTAATAAAGTATGTTTGGTGTTCTCCTTGTATATCTGCTGTTTTATACATTTGCAACAATTTCTCTTGTAAATGGAATGGTTTGAGTTTTTTAAATAAAGCATTACCTGACAACCTACTATAGTCAATGCAGACCCACTGTACAGTCTAACATTGACTTATTCTGAGTAAGATAACTCTAAATTTAATGCTATACATCTTTCCAATCATAATCACATATACTGTGGAACAGTATCTATAGTTACTACAAATTACTGTACAGTTTAGATTATAACAAAATAAACAGAGAAATAGCGACTAAACCAATTGATTTCTCTGCTTATAAGTGAAAAATTGAAACCATCAATGATATGTCATAGTAAATGAGTATCTGTAGCTTCCTACTGCACCAGAAACAGGTTAAATGAAGTCTTGTATATCAGCACCATTTATTGGTTTGGGGACCATTTTAATCAACAAATGCCCAAAATGTAGAACGTTAACCAAAGATTTATCCATTTTAAAGCAAAATGGGAATGGAAGGGACTCATAATTCCTGTTACTTCTAATAGAAGTCCCCGAAGAACATATACCAAAGTGTTTGAGAACTTCATCCAAACCTACTTTAAAGCATTATGTGCAATTAAGTTGTTATGACATAATATATTGCGTAATTGTTGGGTTTGTTTTCTTAAGCTTATAATGTACCTGGAAAATAAACCTCTTGAAAATAAAAAGTCCATACTGCTTTTTGGAGACGGACTACATGTGCAAGCAAGATCTTGTTTTAAAGAGGTAACTTGAAACTCCAAGAAAGCACTTGATGTTTTATATGCTTGTAGCAAACTGATGTTCTAATTGTAGTTTTTATAGAGTATTAATTCTTTTATGTGTTTCAGAAATTTCGTATGTTATATGGAAATTGTTTTCAGTGTGTACATATTTGAGCTTATGTAGCATGTATACAGTGTGCTAAAAGTCACTTATGTTTCAGTTGTGTGTAATATTAATATGCAACTTTGGGTTTAAAATTTTTTTCTTAAAAAATTAGTGGCTTACATTTTAAAAAAGAAAAATCACCAGCATGAAATTGCTCCTTAGTCTATAGTCACTGTGTCTTTTTCTGAATCCCACTGTATGTCAACTCAATTTGTGTTTTCATGGTCTTTTGGAAGTGCATTTTAATACAAACCAGGAAATTCTAAGTTTGGACACATCCTCATAGTGAAGTAATTAACCCAAAGAGGTTGCTCTGATTCATATACGAGTACATTCTTATTCTTTCACTCATTCACTTATTCATTCTCTCTATATATGCATATATGTAAACAGACATACATACATTTATGATAATATTACTATCTGATTTTAAAATCATTTAGAAGCCTTATTCGATGTATATTATCCTTGTACCATTCAGATTTGGTTATCTGCACCTAACGTTTAGTCTTGTTACTATTAGCCTTGTTTGTAATACAATCCAAAGAGAATGCATTCATCAGTATTTTCTTTTCTGGCTAAATAGTAAAGTATTTGAAGAAAAAAGAGCTTGGTTTATATACAGTTATTAAGAGTCATATTGATACATCTTAAGATGAAAATTTAGCCCAAGTATAGTAATTATACCCCACAACTAATCTGTTTTTTTTAAGTCTGCTAGAAGGTTTATATAAGATTTATAATGGCTCGAGCCATAAAAATTGATACTTCTGAGCTTCATTTTGACAAAATTCAGAGTTTATGAACCTTTTTATTTGACTTTTTGATCTGGTTCCCATTCAGTTTTATCCCAGCCTTCCTTTGCCCCCTGGCACTAAACAGTAATTTAGTAAGTTTTATTGGGAATGGCCTTAGGTCACTTATTTTGGTAGCAAAGACAGATATAAAATTGCTTTCTGGTGGAGGGAAGGAGGCTATGAGTGAGTCAAGACTCCTAGGAAAGATGTAGAGACTATACCCATTCTCTGAGAGTTCTCTGAGAGTGTGTTCATTTGTTCTGTACTCCAACACATACTGCTTTACTAGATGAAATTAGATTTAAAAATACACAATGCAAAGGGCTGACTTTAAAGGTGAGGAGATTCCAAAGGGGGCAATATTGCTTGATTGGATGCATAAGAACTACATGTCAACAAGGGTCAGGTTGTGTTTCATATTTTTTGCAGCAGCTGATACAGAACAGACTTTCTAAATGGCATGGCCCGGGAGGTTTGGGGTGGGACTTTTGTGGGAGGTGGTTGGTTGTTTTGGGGGGATACTTGGAGGGGCTGCATGCCATTGCAAAATATGGATCACTTGGAACAATTATTTTGGTGCCCCAGAGGCTTAACCGAATAGACTTTCTTCAGCCATTCATTAAATATTCATTGAAGACCCATGTGCCAGTCACCATTTTTGGTGATGGGTCTACACTGGGCTATATGACAAAGTAACAGGGTCAGTGGAGAATACTGACCTTGAGGGGTGAGAAGAGAATGACCAAGATAAAACAACATTTTGGTGAACAATAAAGTCTCAAGGCAAGAATGAGCTTATATGCTGAGAAAGAAAATGCCACTGATTCTGGAACCCAGTGAGGGCAGGGAGGTGGGGTGCGAATAGCAGGTTCTAAGACTGCGGAGAATAGCAAGGGCGCTGGCCACCGAGGACTACGAATCCATGCTAAGGAATTTTGATTTTATTCTGAATGCGTTGGTAAACAATGGGGGACTTTAAGTAGGGGAGTGACATGGTCTGCTTTTTATTCCTCTGAGAAAGGGAGAATAAGCTGTAGTGGGACAAAATACGGAGACTGGTTTTGTTTGTTTTCTAAACACATATCTTTATTTTAACATTTAAAAGAATCAGTCATCTGACAGTCTTACCAGGCGTGGCTACCCAGTAAGTTAAACACACAGGTACTCGGAAAGTTACTGCACAGCTCTTGAACGGATCAAGTGAAGGCAAAGGGGCCACCTAGCCCACAATCAACCCCGAGTTCACTTGCCACAAGGAAACATGCTGTGGGGCGGCTACCCTTGGACCCTGCTCCGGATGATGAAACCAGTGAAGGAAGTACGATTCTCATGGCTACTTTCATTTCAGTGTGTCATTTATTGAAGCGTAACGGTGAAAAGGTGGGAGCCTGGACTGGGTGGTAATCATAGGGAGAAGGCGGAGTCTGGTGGTAAAGCAGACAGGATTTGGTGACAGAGTAGATGTGAAGAAGAAATCAAAGCCACCGGTTTTTGACCTGAGCAAGGATGGTTATGCCATTAGCTAAGATTTCAGAAAACCAGCAGAGGAGCACATTGGAGGGTGTCAATATGAATCCTGCCTTGGACCTGTTGAGTTTTGAGATTTCTATTACCACGACGGAGACACTTGAGTAGACAGTTGGATGTATGAATGTGAAGGGGGAAAAGTGATGTATGGGGGGGAGGTCACTGTATGGATATTTAAAACCGCAGGACAGGATGGCAGCAGCTAGGGATTTTGCATGGAGTAAAGCATTTCTTTGGGGTAAGTAATTATGACAACATTTATCTTGTAAATTCAAGATTCTTCATCAATAAGGTGTTGTTTTTTTTAAGCCATCTACTTCTTAATGGGAGACTTGCCTTTCAAAAGGTTTTTAAATGCTGGAATCATAAATCTTGCACTCAATTTTGCACTCAACTTTATCCATGTCAAATTTCATCATGCCTTCCACATCAAGTTTACTTGTGTAACTTTAATACAAGTTTTTATATGAGAAATGCAAGTTCATTATGAAATATTTAGAAAGTACTAAAAATCATAAAGAATCAGAACCAAAAAAGAAAAAACCCTAGTCCATACTATCGCTTTCTCTACCATCACCAACCCCAGCCTCCGCCTCCCAACTCCCATTGTCATCTTCCAGCAGTGACTGCTATTAACATTGATTCCCTTCCACTATTTTTCCATGCATTTTAACAGTTAATAACATGCAGAGATGGAAGAGTCTTAGGCCTCGAGTCACTTTTAGAGAGTATACTCAGATGTGCTCCAAATTCTGCTCTTCACCTGATTCAGTGTGGACCTTGGTTCCTTAGGTCACTTCAGACTTTCGGTGGATAGAATAACTGAGATTGCAAAGGCCCGGTAGCTGATAGTTTCTTGAAATAAAATTTCAGTGGAAGATGAGAACCCTCAATACACAGAATTTATAAATTAGTAAGACAATGGGCAAATATATAAAAGTATAATGATGCAAATATATGGAAATAGACCAAGCAAAAAGCAATTAAGCAAAAACTGGTTACCTCTTTGATAAGGAGAAACAGAAACCGGACTGAAGTGGAGGCAGGGTGATTTGTGTCTTGGGTTCGTTTCATTACAAGAATGTCTAAAAATTTGACATAGCAGAAGATTGTGGGGAAATACAGTGGTAAGCAGCAACTGAAAAGGGGCAGGATTTCCATTGCTTGTAACATTTGAACACAAGACTGAGGAGTCTGGACTCCTCTAGATTTTTTTTTTTTAAGATTTTATTTATTTTTAGACGGGAAGGGAGGGAGAAGGGGAGAGAAACATCAATACGTGGTTGCCTCTCACACGCCCCCTACTGGGGACCTGACCTGCAACCCAGGCATGTGCCCTGACTGGGGAATCGAACCAGCAAGACTTTGGTTCGCAGACCAACGCTCAATCCACTTAGCTATACCAGTCAGGGTCATCTAGATTCTTAAGATGCTAAAATTAAAAATTATAACAAAAGCTGCAAAATGGATTATAACCAGCAGAGACTGGAGGTAGAAAGTCCTGTGAAATGTGCCTGGATCAGATTGATAGCACTAGAATGGAACTGAAAAGTAGTTCTGAGAGAAGTTGCAAAAGAAAAAAATAGCACAATTTAGGGGAAGGAAAAGCAAGCAATTTGCTTGCCTAGGAGATTTTTCGTTAAACATGTCATAGTTTCTTCAAATTTAAGCAAACCGTGAGTGAGCCAAACTAGTATCTCCCATTTAATGTGAATATCTTGTTTTTAATGCCAAAAAAACCCCTAATGTTTGATCAAATAAGGAAAACATCACTCCTAACTATACCTACATAGAGAAGATAGGAAGATTAGTAAAACTTAAGTGTCAAAAAATTTACTTGACAAAAATGCTGAGAAAAGGCAAAATAAGAGTTAAGAGGGTGTTATTGAACTTTATCCCCCCAAAGCTATTGTTATCGATGTATAGTAAGTGGTCGCTTGTAAAGAAACCAATTGACGATGGGCTAATTAATTTAAATAAGAGTTAAGGTCCTATGGCATCTCATCAACATTATAAGAAAACAGTGTTATTTGAGAACCTGCTGTAGTTTTTCTCATCTCTTAAATTTAGTAAGTGAAAAGTGCATTGAATTTTTATTTAGTAGCCTGTATTACATTTGGAAATGTATAGTATTACTGCCTGATACTGTTCTTTCTCTATGCATTTATTAAGCATCCACTTCTAAATAGAAACCTAAAATTTTAGGGGTTTTTTTTAGCAATGTAAATTGACCACAACACTGAATTGTTTAATCTTTTCTCATCTGTCTTAAAACATACGATTATGCATTTAATTCTGCTTTTTATTTGCTTCTATTTTTTTGAATGAATGATGTTAAATTTATAGTACTTTTCTTAACCCCTTTAAGATATATTTAAAAATCAAACTGGAATAATTTAAAGCTTTGTCACCTAATTTTATGAATATTTTTAGGTGCCCTTGGATGTAATTGAGATAGATCGAATTTTAGTATTACAAGAATAAAGATATATTTTGGTATAGTAGTTTCAACACTGAATGATATAAATTTGTAAATTGTATATTTAAAATACTGTATTTTAGCCATTTCTTTCCTAATGATAGTAGGATTAGGAGGTTACAGTTAATTTCTAAAATTTGTCTATGCTGAATGTCTCATTCTTCAAACAGATAATTTGAAAGGCCGTGTAGTTTATTGATGACGTGAACAAAATATCTGTAGGGACCTACATTTGATTTATAAACAATTCTGTCAGAGGCTGGGTGACTTACCTAGAATAATGGCTTCCTGGCCTAGTAAACAAACCATATATACCCTGATGTAGCAGATGGATTACTATGTCATGTGGAAGATTTACCTGAGCAACTTGTGTCCAATTCTCTGCTTGTCTTTGATGCCTGACTTAGAGGGGGTAAGTAGTTTATCCAAGGTCACAGAGAAAGTGAATGTCAGAGGTAGAATTTAAACACAGATCGGAGGCCAGAACCTAAGCTCTTACCTGCTGTACTTGTCAGATCCTAATTTTATCAGCCAAATTAATATTTCTTTTGACACGTTGTCCTTTTTTATCTCCAGATGACAATAGATTGTAAACAACCAATAAAAATAGATTCTAAACCACTGATGCAAGTGTTGAACAGACCACTAGAGTCCCCTTGATCTGTATTCTCCAGTCATCTGGGGAGTACCTCTGCCTGTCTCCCCAACTTTACCTAGCACTACTCTCCCCCTTGCTCACCACTGTCCTGTCACACTGGCCTTTGAATGGCTCCACCACTTCCATACCTTTCCCACCTCAGGGCTTTTGCACATGTTGCTCCCTCCGAAATCCTCAGCTCCTCACTCATTCACACAGCAAGATAGATCCTTCTTAGTCTTTACAGCTAGGCTTAACTGTCACCTCAGAGAGAATGATTATGCCATTTAAAGGAGATTTCCCCTTTATTATTCTCTCTTTGCCCCCTGCCTTTTCTTCATAGTTTTTATTACAAAAACTTGCAAATATTTATTCGCGTCTGGTTTTGACTCTCTCTCAAGAAACAGAACAGATCAAAGCTATCCTGTTTACTATTTTATCCTTTGTGCTTAGCAAGGTGCCTAACACAAAGTAGATGCTTAATATTTGTTATAAATGAATGAGTTGTCAATCCACTTGTATTTTTTTCTCCATTTTACTGACAAAAATATGATAACCTTATTGCATGTCCCTCTAAAAACTAGACTGTCCATCATGGTTTCTGAAGATTACTACTTTCTTTTCTAATTCTCACAAGCCCCACCTTTAGTTATCCATCCCAGAATATTGCCCAAGATTATGCCAAGTTCATTGGCCTGCAGCTTGTGGAACCACCTGCCTTCCCTTTTTTGAGATAGGACTCAACAGCTCTGATGACTCAGGCTTCAGAGGCCTTCACTAGAGACTTCGTTCTCTGGAAAACACTAATCTAGGCCAGGATATTTGGCCATATTTATAGCAGCTATCTTTTTTTCTAGAATATTTTCACCCATTTGGACCACTGATTCCTTCTTGCCAGCATTTGTTTGCCTTTTTCAGGAAAAGTGGAAATGTAACAGGAATTGGGTAGCTGAGTTTCCTATCACCCATTCACATTTTATCATTGCCTGTTGGGTTCCAACCTAGTTTGCTGTGACATGGCTAAATGCAACGAAGGACTCGGAATCGTCGGTAACTACGGGACCCATGATGGCACCTCCCTCAGGAAAATGGTGAAGAAAATTGAGGTGAGCCAGCACACCGAATACACTTGCTCCTTCTGTGGCAAAACCAAGATGAAGAGACGAGCTGTGCAGATCTGACACTGTTTGCTGGTGGTGACTGGACCTCCAATGCCACTTCTGCCGTACAGTCAAGTCTGCCATCAGACGACTGAAGGAATTGAAAGACCAGTAGGAGCTCCACAATTTGAAATACTGGTAGCCTATAATAAATGGGTTAATTTGTTACAGGAAAACAAACAAATCATTGTACCCTTGACTGCTTCTTTGTCCATCATCTACTTATCCCCAACATAACAAACCATGTGTGTGTAAATCAAAGTACTTTTTTTTTTTGGTAGTAAGATCAGATATCTTTGTCAATGCATTTGGATCCGCATCTGCAAACATGCCACAGCTGTGTAGCAAAAACAGGTCACTACCGTAGCTCCTCTTGAAAAACTTGCACTTTAAATGAAAAACGCTGTTGTAGATGCTAAAAGTACACCTAGATACAGGTTTCCCCTGCTATCCAAAAGGACAGGGTTCCTATGAAACCTTTCACAAGGCAAAATGGAAGAAAGCGAAGAAACAATTACCTTAACACATGTCTTGCTAATGGATGCACAGAATAAATGGAGATAAAGCACAGATGCTCACAGACACAGTTCAGATCTATGGCAGCTTAATACTGAGGTGCTGACTGTCGTACCTGGGGAAGGAGCTTGGGGGCACCACTCTCACTGCCCCAGGTGTGCACTACCTCTATAATGGCTCACTGCAAAATAAACGCCGGATGCTCTTTTCACTTTTTGTCTTTTATTGTAAAAGTGAAAATCTTCTGTGGATTTATTTCAGTGACCAAAAACAGGTACTAATGCAAGTCTCTCATAAAAGCAAATGTGGCGTAATGTGGACTTTTGAAAATACCTGTATTTAAAAGAATGCAGAATTAGATCTTTAATTAAAAGCAGAAGTTGGAAATATACCATATCTGAGACGTTTGAAAGTTGTTTCAGAGTATATTTCCTACAAAAAATAGAAATTGTGTTTTCTGCCTGAATACCCAGAATGCAGGGCCCTGGGGGTGATAAAGGCAAATGAACACACCCCTTCATTTGTTTCCCCAATCTTGCTTTTATACTTAGTGTTCAAATCATCTTTCTTCTTTATACATTGATATTTTTTTAAGCCTGCATATTTTTTCGAAAGTTTTTTGGGTAGCTTCTAGTGAGTTCCATACAAAGAAGTTAGATGGATGGATACATAGATAATTAGATAGATAGAAGTAATTGCGTTTATACTGACAACTTAAGCTATTTAGAACGTTTAGTATAGCCACGAAAGGATACTGCTTTGGAAACGGAGAAACGCTCAAAGTATGGTATCGTGTTTTCACATGCATTGTGATTACAGTCTCGGTTCACTGAACTGAACCTCTAGTGGGCAGGAGTAGGATTACTCTTTCTGCAGTTCTCAGTAAATGAGGGAAGAGACTCGTGTTTGAATGGATCAAATGGAGACAGTGTTCTCTCTGCCGGTGTGGGCACAAAGCTATTCACCCAGATAGCTTTTTAAAAAGACATGGACATAACTAATATGATGGCCTTCCTGTGGTGAATGGGGAAACCCATGGATAATACTCAGAACAAATGAATGCCTTAGGAAACACTGTGGCAACAGTCTCATATCATTGGAGGAGACTATATTGTGAAACTACATGCAGGTCCCAAGTTATACGGTACTAAAAGTCATTTTTTTTAGTGGAAGACGGTGACCATAAAGAAACATTGTACAAGATTTTATGAGATTTTAGGGAGTTGGGATGTGGGGCGAAGTAGCAAAGTTGGGTTCAGGTTAGAAGACTTGACCACCACTCATGTCATTTTGTTCAAATCACAGTTATCTCCTGGTTTACATTTTTTCCTGTCAAAAAGAAAACATCTGCCTATCTCACAGAATCGTATTTTGAAAATCACCTCAGATAAGAAATGGCAGATATAGCACCAATCATTTTCAGAACTCTGGGGCGTTTAGGAAAACGAACATTTTGTAATTTGTGTATGTAAGTTAATATCAGAGATTTACTTAAAATGATTTTTAAGCTAAGAAAGTTGTTCTTTACATAACCTTTTTCTTCTGATAAACTCAAATTTCATAGCTGTGTAGCTACTGTTAGACTGCTTGGATTGTGCCTCAGCTCAACTACCTATTAACCAATGCGTTTCTTAACTCTTCTCATCTTCCTCACTGTGGTGTGCAAATACTGTATTGAATAATCCCGGAGAAGTGCACAGCATATTGCCTGGCACGTAGTAGGTGCTCAGTACAGGGTGTTACTGTTTTCTTAACCCTTACATCCATCATGCATATTATTCCATTAGCAGAAACACCGAACTGAAATCTAGAGCTGCTGATCACAGTTTGCCTTTCTTTGTTCTGCTGAAGGCTTGACTAAAATGTAGTAAATTCAGCCATATATACTGTTAGTTTAATGTGGAGTTTTATTGAAGGACATAGGCAAAATGTTGAAACATTATCTCTAAATCTTCATGAGGAATAAATCTATAAAACCAGAAATTACTTGGAAGCAGGATAAAGCCAACCATAACTCTATTCAAATTTTTATTTCAATGCTCATAAAACGTTTTAGTTTTTCCATAAAGTGGAAGAATTTATCTCTGGAATCAATAGATGTACAGTGATTATAAATTTAGTTCATGTTTTTTACTTCCTGGTAGAAATGTGGCAATCCACAAGAAAAGTTTTATTGAAGTTTAATTATTTTTCTCTAAATGCACCCTTCTGTTTTATAACCTTGGCTATGACCATAGGACTGGTGAGCGCACATGTTTGTACACGTGTGCGCGCGCGCACACACACAGCATGTGGGGGCGTGGCTACAATAACCTGTGAGACTTGTGTAGCCACCATGTACCACCAATACAAATTATTGCAGCTGTGTCGCCCTGTGGGAAATCCACAGTTATCAACTACCCGCTGAGACTTTGAAAACCAATGTGACTCCTTTCCTGATTGAGATTAGTGGAAATAGTTCCCTGTATCCCTTTTCATCATATTTGTTTGCCACTCACCATTTTATGCACGAAATCATTGCTAAGTTATCACTGTGGGCCTCTTGAGGGCAGAGACCTACCATTATGGTCCCAGCTGTATGTCCCATGCCCAGCCCAGTGCTTAGCTCAAGGGCAGGTGCTCACTAAATGGTTGAAAGAATGAATTAATTTTCAAAAATAAAGTAATTAAATATCTATTGAGCATATATTTAAAAAGCATAAAACATGGTCTTCTGGCCTAAAACCCAAACCTCTTTGATTTGGAAGAATTAAAGAAAAAGAAAGAGCATTGAGTAATTGCTAGTTTTACTCTGCCTTATGTTGAAAACTTCAGTAGAAAGTCATTGTGAATTTATTCTAACCTCGTGACTCAATTAGCTGACCCCCTTATAGTTAAAAGTTTCTAACTTTGTTAATTTTAAAATTGAGAGCCTTGTTGCATCATTCTGCTGATTATATTCCCTAACCTTTAAACCATAAAAAGACTGCATTCACTCCTGATTCTAGAACTGTTGGAGGTTTAGAAGATGTCAGTTTGGCTTTGAAGCTGAAGTGCCTACCATTTGTTGAGAAGTGAGGCCCAGAAGACGTGTAGTGCATCAGTTAAAGGAGGAAAGTGCTTCTGCCTAATTAGCATAAAGTTTTCTCTAAAAAAGAGACAAGGGATAATGGGACATAGGTAAAAGTCCACATAGCTGGCTCTCCTGGATTCATTTACTTCTGCTGATGGATACCAGAGTGGTGCTTTCGTTCTCTGAGACAAAGTGTTAAGGATCTTGTCCTTGGGACCTGCACTGGAGCGGTTCCTAACAGCAGGTTCTGAAAACTGTATTGCCCTTTTAGGGACTGTAGCTGAACACCATAACATATAGATCAAGCCAAAGAAAGTGGTATTTTGATTTTAATGGCGTGTGACTTCTAGTGCATGTCTTGTCCTTGGGTCCTCGTTTCAGTAACAGCGTGCGTGCTCTTCAGTGCAGAGGCCCACATTTCTCCCAAGTCTGGCATTGTGGGAAGGAAGGTCAAGGTGAATGAGGGGAATTCCGAAACAAACTACCCTGGCCATGTCCTTGGCACTGAAGCTCAGTACTACTTTAAATTATTTTATTCTTCTTTAAGTTCAAGAAAGCTATCACCATGGGTTTTGTTTGGTTGGTTGGTTTGGTTTTTTACATAAACTAGAAAAATTTTGTGGAGAACGTAGTCCTGATCCCAGTTTACCACTGATCTGTTGTTTGGGTGACTCTAGTTCTTTTAGGTTTAAAAGCTTTACAATTTTTGATCCTATGATTATTTTATTCTGTTACTGAATGAAGAATAAACTTAAATGTCCCAAAATATACTTAATTTGATTTTTTTTTTTGTTAAGTATATTAAGTGGTTAAAAATAATAACCATCTGGGATGTCCCAACCTCCTATTTTAGAAAAAGAATATTCCCATACCAGGAAGTCTCTATGCCTAATAAATAAGTCCTCCAAGAAAGGAAATGGCCCAACCCCACAAAAGCCCCACCAGACAGTCAGGCATTGTAGTCGCGTGGCCTTTTATCCAGGTCTATGTCCTCTTGTCTCTCTCTGGGATTAGTTACCTTAGGCCACTAGAGTCTATTTCCCAACATATCCTAAGTTCCCATCAGTTTAGGATAATGATTCTCAGACTTTTTTGTTTCAAGGCTCTATTACAATTTTATAAAATTATTGACACCCAAAAACTTTTATCCATTGCTTTATTTATTGATATTTATTATCATATTAGAAATTAAAGCAGGAGAGGGAAAGATGGTGGAGGAGTGAACGGAAGTCACATTGACCTCCTCCCAATCTGGAATTACAACTAAATTGTGGAAAAATCACCTGGAACAAACAACTGAACAATAATAGCAAGAGAGAAGATTTATAACCTCAGACAGACAGAAGAATCAGTTCAGCACAACCTGGCTGGTAAGGAGTGCAGTGGAGGCTCGAAGGCTGGCTGGGCACCCACAGGTGGCAGCGCTAGAGGGATATTTAAGTGGCCAGTTGGATCCCCTGAGAAGAGCGGGGTCTAAACCATAAGCCAGGATCCCAGCCTATAGCACCAGAGCCCAAAGAGCACACAGATAATACGCAGCTGCGAAAAACGGCAGGGCTGCTCTCTGCCAGAGATGAGCGGCTGGAGACTGAAGAGCCATTTAAACAGCCAACACCTAGGTTTTCACCTGCAGCCACTTACCCTGGGCTCCAGCAAAGGTGGGGGCAGAGTGGGCTACAGACGCCTGAGGAGAGACTGGGGATGGAGTCTTTGGGGAGAGAACTGAGAGAGTAGCCTCCAGGATCCTGGTGCTGAATCATCCCCGCCAAGGCAGCAGCCATGGAGCTCACACAGACCACTCCCCTCGGAGCAGCAGCAGCCTGAGGGGAAACGTTGGCCCCACCCCCAAGAGGGATTCTGCTCCACTCTATGGTGCTTAAGCCTGACCGGGGAGCGCAGAGTGACTAGATCAGCAACTGAAGGAGACAACCACAGGCTGTAGATCCCAGGGAAGTCTCCAACAGGCTGCCTAAGGTCAGACAGGGTCAACATCTGACATCACCAGAGGTGGATCCAGAAAGAAAAAATAGCGGTAAATACTAGAGGCTACTGAGCGAAATCCACTGTGGTCTTCTCCATGATTTGTGATATTTTCTTTACTACATAGCTTTTTAACATTCATTTCTTGTCCATCAGGTTTGTGCATATTAAGTCACTAGATTTTATACTATAGTTTATTTCTTTCCTTTGTTATAATAGTCTTAATCTCTTTACAACCTTATTAATACTGGTCCATTTGCTATTGGGATAGTGGGATTGCAGGGGGGAGTTATTTTTACAGACATGGGTTTATTTCCTGGGCTTTGTGGTTTTCCTCTGGCAGCCAAATAATGGGAAGACAAAGAAACAACCCCCAATAGAAATGAAAGGAGGAATCCTCAAAAAGTACTAAATGAAATAGAGGCAAATAAACTATCAGATACTGAGTTCGAACAATGGTTATAAGGAAGCTCAAGGAACTCAGTGAGCTCAGTGAGAATTACCAAAAACTGCAGGGAAACTGAGGAACTTACTGCAAACTATATTAGCAGGAAAAAGGACATAGAAACTATCAGCAAGAACCAAGAGGAAATGAAGAATACAATTTCTGAATTGAAGAACACAGTAGAAGGACTCAAAAGCAGGCTAGATGAAGCAGAGGATTGGATCAGTGAGCTGGAGGACAGGGTAGAAAAAAACTCCCAGAGAGAGCAAGAAAATGAAGGAAGACTCAAAAAGAACGAAGAGGGGTTAAGGGAAATGTAGGACAACATGAAACATAATAATATCTATATAATAGGAGCGCCAGAAGGAGAAGAAGAGGAGCAAGGGATAGAAAACCCGTTTGAAAAAGTAATGATAGAAAACTTCCCTAATTTGAGGAAAGAAAAAGTCACACAAGACCAGGAAGCACAGAGGGTCCCAACTGAGAGGAACCCAAAGAGACCCACTCCAAGACACATCATAATTAAAATGCAAATTTCAAAGACAAAGAGAGAATCATAAAGGCAGCAAGGGAGAAACAGGAAGTAACATACAAGGGAACCCCGATAAGGCTAGCAGCTGACTTCTCCACAGAAACACTACAAGCCAAAAGGCAAGAAATATTCCGAGTAATGAAAAGCAAAGGCCTGCAACCAAGACTACTCTACCCAGCAAGGCTTTCAATTAAAATGGAAGACAAAATAAGGAGTTTCCCAGACAAAAGAAAGCTAAAAGAATACACCTCCACCAAACTGGCATTGCAATATATGCTAAAAGGGCTGCTTTAAGAAAAGGAAGAAAAAGAGTGAGAGAGAGAGGAACACAGGTACAAAGGGAAAAAATGAATAAGTACCTACCCATAATAACCTTATATGTAAATGGATTAAATGCTCTAATCAGAAGACATAGGGTAGCTGAATGGATAAGGAAACATGACCCACACATATACTGCCTACAGGAGACCTGCCTGAGAACAAAAGACCTACACAGACTGAAAGTAAAGGGTTGGAAAAAAATATTCCAAGCAAATGGACAGGGGAAAAAAGCTGGAGTAGCATTACTTATATCAGACAAAATAGACTTCCAAACAAAGGCCATAAAAAGAGGCACAGGACACTTCATAATACTCAAAGGAAGAATCCATCAAGAAGACATAAACATTGTAAACCTGTATGCCCCCAACATAGGAGCACCCAAATATATAAGGAAAATCCTGGAGGACTTCAAGAAAGATATAGACAACAACACACTTATAGTAGGGGATTTTAACACCCCACTGTCAACAATGGATAGAGCTTCCAAACAAAATATCAACAAGGATATTGTGGAACTGTACAACACATTAGATCAAATGGACTTAACTGATATATATAGAATCTTTCATCCCAAAGAAGTAAAATACACGTTCTTTTCAAATGTGCATGGATCATTTTCAAAGATAGACCACATGATAGGACATAAAACAAGCCTCAACAAATTTAAGTCAATTGAAATCATATCAAGCATTTTCTCAGACCACAAGAGCTTAAAACTAGAAACCAACCTCAAGGAAAAAACTCAAACACATTCACACTCATGGACACTGACTAGCATGCTATTAAACAATGAATAGGTAAATAATGAGATCAAAGAAGAAATCAAAAAGTTTCTGGAAACAAATGAAAATGAACATACAACAGTCCAAAACCTATGGGACACAGCAAAGGCAGTCCTGAGAAGATAGCAATACAGGCCTGCCTAAAAAAGATAGAAACATTTCAAATAAACGACCTAACCCTACGTCTATGGGAACTGGAGAAACAACAACAAAGTCCAGATCAAATAGAAGGAAGGAAATAATCAAGATCAGAGCAGAAGTGAATGACATAGAAATTAAAAGAACAAGTCAAAGGATCAATAAATCCAGGAGCTGATTCTTTGAAAAGATAAAAAAAAAACAACAACAAGCCTTTAAGCTGACTCATTAAGAAAAAAGGGAGAGGACACAAATAAATAAAATCAGAAATGAAAGAGGAGAAATTACAACTGATACCACAGAAATACAAAGGATTGTAAGAAATCTCTATGAACAACTATATGCTAAGAAATTTGAAAACCTGGGTGAAATGGAGCAATTTCTAGAAAAATATAATCTTCCAAAACTGAATGAAGAAGAAGCAGAAAGCCTGAACAGACCGGTAACAGCTAGGGAAGCTGAAGCAGTAATCAAAAAACTCCCAGCACACAAAAGCCCTGGACCAGCCAGTTTCACAGGAGAATTTTACAAAATACTTAAAGAAGAGTTAACCCCTGTCCTTCTCAGACTATTCCAAAAAATCCAAGAAGAGGGAAGATTCCCAAATTCTTTTTATGAGGCCAGCATCATCCCAATCCCAAAACCAGATAAAGACACAACAAAGAAAGAAAACTACAGGCCAATATTGCTGATGAACATAGACACTAAAATCTCAACAAAATATTGGCAAACCACATACAGCAATACATTAAAAAGATCATACGCCATGATCAAGTGGAATTCATCCCAGGGATGCAAGGATGGTATAATATTTGCAAATCAATAAACATAATACATCACGTAAAAAAAAAGACAAAAATCACATGCTCATATCAATAGATGTGGAAAAAGCATTTGATAAGGTGTAGCACCCATTTATGATTAAAAACCTCAGCAAAGTGGGAATAAAGGGGACATACCTCAACATAATGAAGACCATATATGAAAAACCTACAGCCAACATGCTCAATGGGCAAAAACTAAAAGCTTTCCCCTAAGATCAGGAACAAGACAAGGATGTCCACAGTCACCACTTCTATTCAACATAGTATTGGAAGTACTAGCCACAGCCATCAAAGAAGAAAAAGAAATAAAAGGCATCCAAATTGAAAAGGAGGAAGTAAAACTGTCCTTGCTTGCAGATGACATGGTAGTGTACATAGAAAACCCTATAGACTCCACCAAAAAACTACTCAACCTAATAAGTGAATCTGGCAAAACAGCAGGATACAAAGTCAATATTCAGAAATTGAAGGCATTTTTGTACACCAACAAATGAAATATGAGAATCAGGAATCAGGGAAAAAATCCTATTTACTATAGCAACAAGAAAAATAAAGTACATAGGAATAAACTTAACCAAGGAGGTAAAAGACCTATACTCAGAAAACTACACAACCCTGAAGAAAGAAATTAAGGAAAACACAAATAAATGGAAGCACATACCGTGTTCATGCATTGGAAGAATTAACATCATCAAAATGTCCATACTAACCACAGCAATTTAAAGATTCAATGCAATCCCTATTAAAATACCAATGAGGTATTTCAGAGATATAGAACAAACATTTCAAAAATTTATATGGATCTATAAAAGACCCCAAATAGCTGCAGCAATTTTGAGAATGAAGAACAAAGTAGGAGGGATCACAATACCTGACATCAAACTATATTATAAGGTCACTGTAATCAAAACAGTCTGGTAGTGGCATAAGAACAGACACACAGATCAATGGAACAGAATAGAGAGCCCAGAAATAAACCCATGTCTCTGTGCTCAATTAATATTCAACAAAGGGGGCAGAAGCATAAAATGGAGTAAAAGTAGCCTCTTCAACAAATGGTGTTAGGAGAGCTCAACAGCTACATGCAAAAAAGTGAAATTTGACCACCAACTTATACCACACACAAAAATAAACTCAAGATGGATAAAAGACTTAAATATAAGTTAACACCATAAAAGTCCTAGAGTAGAACATAGGCAGGAAAATCTAGATATTCCACACAGCAGTATATTCACCAGTATGTCCCCTAAAGCAAGGGACATAAAGGAAAGAATAAACAAATGTTCATCAAAATAAGAAGCTTCTGCACAGCTAAAGAAAACATCAGCAAAATGAAAAGGGAACCAACCTTATGGGAAAACGTATTTGCCAATGATATCTTGGACAGGGTTTGATCTCCAAAATACATAAAGAACTCACACAACTCCACTCCAGGAAGACAAACAATCCAATTAAAAAATGGGCAAAGGACCTGAACAGACACTTCTCCCAGGAGGACATACACAGGGCTCAGAGACATATGAAAGGATGCTCAGCATCACTGGCCATCAGAGAGATGCAAATTAAAACCACAATATGATACACTTCACGCCAGTCAGAAAGGCCATCATAAACAAATCAACAAACAAGTACTGGTGAGGATGTGGAGAAAAGGGAACCCTAGTACATTATTGGTGGGAATGCAGACTGGTGTAGCCACTGTGGAAAACAGTTTGGAATTCCCTCAAAAAACTAAAACTGGAACTGCCTTTTGACCCCTCAATTTCACTGCTGGGACTATACCCTAAGAATCCTGAAGCACCAATTCAAAAGCACCGATGCACCTCAATGCTCATAGCAGCACAATTTATAATAGCCAAGAATTGGAAGCAACCTAAGTGCCCAACAGTAAATGAATGGATCAAAAAACTATGGTACATTTACATAATGGAATACTACGCAGCAGAAAGAAAGAGCAAGCTACTACCCTTCACAACAGCATGGATGGAACTGGACAGCATTATGCTAAGTGAAATAAGCCAGGTGGTGAAAGACAGATGCCATATGATCTCATCTGTAAGTGGAACCTAATCAACAAAAACAACAAGCAAGCAAAATATAACCAGCAACACTGAAATAACAAACTGACAGTAACCAGAGGGGAGAAGGGAGGGAGGTTAATGGGGGAAAAGAAGGGGAAGGGTCACCAAGGAACATGCATAATGAATCCATCGAAAAAACCAAATGGGGGAAGGATTGAGGGTGGGAGGTGGGGGTGGGTGGGGCTGGGGAAAGTGGCAGTGGGAAAATGTTGACCAAAAAAAACCAAAGTAAAACAAAATAATAGACGGGGAGGTTAAGAATAGCATAGGAAATTGAGAAGCCAAAGAACTGAGATGTACATCCCATAGACATGAACTAAGGGGGAGTGGAATGATGGGATGGGGTGCAGGGCAAAGGGCATAAAGGGGAGAAAAAAATGGGACAACTATAATAGCACAATCAATAAAATATAACAAAAAAAGTAACATATAAGGAAAGACATTATCTACACACTTGATTGTTTTCCCTTTTCACACACCTTTCTATTGCTTTGAATATTGTTAAGATGCAAGCTTTTGGATTTTATACCTAGATCTCACTGACTCATAAAAATTGTAGTTGAAAGTGAAACTTTCCCATTTATCAAGATTATAAGCTAATCTGTTGAAAAATCAAAACAAATTTATTTGAGTAAAAAAAGAGATTAAAACAGAAATTCAAATGTATATCTCTTTTTAAGATAATGACAAACCCATTATACATTAACATAAATAACATTTTTTTGAAAAAGTTGTATTTTGAAAAATAAAATTTAGTGAAGAAAGTAGTGTCACTTTAATTTTTGAAAGTCTCTTTAATATCTGACCTAATAGAAGACATCTGGATATTCTTATCTGCCTCTGAATTCAGCCCGTGGCAATATTTTGCTCTGGTTAAAGAATATGAAGAACATCTGGCCTCACATAGATATGTAGTTGTTAAAGTAGAGGAGTATGTTAATAGACTTTTCAAACAATTGTGGATACCCTTCAATGATACTAGAGCAAAACACAGCAAACGGGGATTTCATAAAGGCTCGTTGCAAAGTAAAACCTGAAACTCAGTGAACTTTTAAAATCATTACACTAAAATCCAGTGGTTCATCTTGCTCTCTGAATTTGAAGCACCATGCGTTGGTCATTTGGAAAGTATTAGTTCACCAAGTTATGCAGTTCTTCCAAATGTTACTCATTTCAATATACAGTATTGAAAAAAAAATCACATTTGGTAATAGCACCTGTGATGTCATCTTTAAGTACTGGCCAACTCCTATTTGGACACAGATACTCCAGAACTCTAATTTTTGCTTGAAAGCTCAAATTTTACTGCCACAAACTCAAATCTGAATAACCAGGGTTTGTCAGTCAAGTAAAAATGGTGTCCCATTAAGCAGCAGCTACTTCAGCTTGAAACTCCAAACAATCTCACAGGTGCTTTTCTTGGAGACAACCATTGACTCAGGGTGCAGCGGAAAGCTTTGATGCACTTCCAATTTTGTCAGTCAAGGAATTGAAATTTAATAAAAACTAATCGCTTGTATTGTTTCATCAAGGACATTCTTAGCCGAAGCCGACTTTTATTTATTTTCCCCTCAGTGCATGGCAGTAAAGAATTCAAAAACTCCCAGTACAGATGGGGCCTGGATTGATGGGAGGGCACCGTTGTCACCCACCATTGCTTTTGTACCATCAATGCAAATTTTGACACAGTTGTGTAAGATCAACTCTGAGATTCAAAAGCTTTGACTATTTCAGCACATGTGTTTGTTCCTAAGCATTCATATAATAAAAGATCTTCAGTGATTCATTGGGGCTAATATGGACAAAACCGCAAACCCAGCCACATCTGCAGATCTGTGCATTTTTAAGGCACACGTGCAATTCTTCAGATGAGATATTGACTTAGTCTTCATGTTTGCAGTGAAATCTGTAATGTGACAAGTTATTGTGTCTTTGGGAAGGGGTACTGGTTTCCTTTCCTAAATTTTCACCCAACTATGCAAGGCTTTATTTTCCTTTCAGTTGTTATGTGTGCTTCTCCAGCCACTGCGATATGATAACTCACCCTGTAAGACGGTTCAGTCTCTTCTCCATTTCTAGGTTGAAAACTTAAAACAGTTTTTAGCTTTTAAAGAGCATATTATGTCTACATTTAAACTATTCCTTTTTCTTTGGACTCCGGTCAGTCTCAGTGTGACAGCTTGAAGTTGTTTTATTGCATAAGATGTATGAAGGTGAATTATTAGCATCCAGAAAGGTGAGGAGAAGGTAGATTTCACTGTATTTTCATTTCTTATTAATAACTTTATCCAATTTCTGTGAGGTTGATCCTTTTTTCCGTGAGTCAAGGGACTCTCAGTTCCATCTTCTTCAGCATCTTTGGGTGTAGAGGATACAGGGGCGGATTAAGAAAGCAAGCTTTCTTTTCTCTTGTATTTAAGCCAATAATCTATCCTTAAAGGTATAAAAAATATCCTATAAATAAGTTTCTCTTTATTTTAGAATAAAATAATGAATTCTAAAGTAATAACAGTTTTAGATAAAGTTTTTAAAATTTGAAAAGTTTTTGAAAAAATTTAAAATATTGTTGCAAAAACAACAAAGGATACTTATTTCTTGTTGAGTTTCCAAACAGATGCAAGGAAAAAACTAGGGGATTTTAAAACAATACATTGGACAATAAGAAAGTTGCAAGAATTATAGTAAGTATAATAAAATATAGTAAGAGCATAAAACATTAACAATAAACTGAGTTAATCTCTAAAAATGCACATATTTATACCTTAAACCTATCACCTTAGAAAATTCTTGAAAACACAAGAAGTCACAAAACATGCATCCTATTAGTTGCCAGAGCAATGATGTCATATGCCATGTGGCCCCTGGAAAATTCCACTGTATATTAGTAAGAGAACAAAAGTGAAACAAGCAAACTATTATAAAATAGTGTTGCCCACACAGATGCCCTGAGCTGGAGAGGTGGAGGTCTGGAATGTTTTCACCGTCTTGGCCTCAACTTGCCTTTTGCTTGTTGAAGGAAGATGGAAGGTGAATCAAGAGAAATGGGGAAGCCAGCAGAAGGAGGTGGGAGGGAAACTCCAGGGTGACTTACAGTCAGCCAACAGAGAGCAAAGGAGTCAAATGACCCAGAGGATCAGGGCACCGTTGTCTGGGGTGGATGTGGAGAGGCACCACCCAGATCCCCATCCCTGCAGCCTGTCAGCGGGAAGCAGGAAGCATGGGCAGTAGTCTGTCTCCAGATATCAGCTCCTTCAGGGTTGGCCTCAGCTGCAAAGAGCCACCTTGCTCCAAAGAGCTGCCTTGCTCAAGGTCATGCTTTTTCTGGGGAGTACGCAGCTAGGAACAGAGAGCTAAGGGGGCAAAGGCTCAGCCACTTCAGACAACTGCACAGCGCCCTGCTGGGCTGACCCAGCTCCTCCATCTGCCCCACCCAACTTTCTCCCTTTTTTCTTCACAGGCGTCGATCCCTCACAATATCTTTCACCCCAAATTCTGCCTTAGTTTCTAATTCAGGAGAATCTAACATGTGACCATTCTCTCATCCAGAGCTGAATACATATATATTATATATAATATATGTATGTGTATCTATTTATATGTTTATATATAGATATAATATTTATTAACTACTTTCTTCTGTTCAATAGCACACTGTCCACCAATTATCAGCAAACTGTATTTTCAACCTGTTGGCTTACTTATTCTAAGTATAGCTATTATGTTCCTCTAATAAAAATCTTTGTTGCCAAAAAAATTTTGTAATGGCAAAATAATTTATTTTTCCCATTAATCCCAATGTAAGTTTTGCCCATTTTTGAGATGCTAAGATCCTAAATACGCATCATCTGTGCAGAGCAGCAGGGCAAGACATAAACAGATAAAATCATCTGATTGGCTGATCATCGTGGGCATTCACTGCAACTTCCGTATGACATAGCAGGGAAGGCGGACTGGAAGGCGGGATATTGCTTCCTGAGGACAGGGCTCCCAAGGTTGATAGGCAGCTCAGACCCCTGCTCCCAGAAGTACTGTTTTGGCCTCCTCTCACCGTACGGATCTGTTTTCAGGAAACTCGAGCAATGTCAAGCCTTTTCTGGGAGACCTGCCATCAAAGAGTTGGGCTAGAGGGTCCCTAAGATTCCTTCTTATTCTAACATGCCAGGTCCCAGGTCTGTGCTGTGTTGCCACATAGGTTATTTGGGGTCCTAAGAAGTAGATTATGAAATGATAACTTTTACGTTTCATTTCAGGCAGTGCTTTTTATATAAAACAGGAACAAGCAAATGTGACATACCTAAAATTCTTCAGGGGAAACAAGCATTCCTTTCCTGAAACCTAGGTGCGGGGTGGGGGGGACATCCCCAGGCTTGACCGTAAGGCAAACAGGGGCCATCTTTGCCTCGCCCTGGTTACTCAAGCCTGTCTCCACAGCTCCCCACATCACTTCTACAGATCACTGCTCCACTCATTCCCCAGGGCCACAGGTGCAACCCAGATCCCTCAGCTGATCCCACACAAAGGCCTCTGTGGTCTGACCACTGACCAGCTTCCCAGCCTCCCTCAAGCCACTCCCTCGCCCATGCACCCTGTGCTCTAACCGCTCTGGAATTCTCACAGTCCTGGAGCACACAAGCTCCTCTCTCAGCTCCCTGCCTTCGTACCCACTGTTCTTTCTCCTTAGGCTGCCTGTCCTTCCCCCTGTCCACCCTCCCCCATCCGCCTGGCCAAGCCCTGCTCATCCTCAGGCCCTGTTATTTCCTCTCTGTTCTCTGACACCTTCCACCTCCTCTGGATTCTGAATAGTCTGTTCACACCTCCATTATCACTGGGGGGTGGGGGGGATTGTTGGGGGGGGGTGTTTTGCATTAGAGCCCCTTTATTTTTTACACCAGACACTTCATTTGGTTGTGGATGCCTGAAAGGCGAGAATAGCATCTTGTCCATCTTTGCATCGCCAGCACTGCCCAGCCGGACATGTAGTCAGCCTCAGGAAGTGCTGCGTGTTGCAAGTTGAACAAATGGCTTCCCTGCACCGCCCCCTGCCCCAATCCTGCTGAAAGAGCTGTTTTCGTCTTGTTTTGTTTGCTTCTTTGAATGTCTCATTAAGTGTCCAGTGCAATAAGATGAGAGCGAAGAAAACTTTCTTGACTTTTCAGCAGGCAAACACTAGGGTAAAACTGCACTTTAGAGGCTTCTTGTTTTTAGGGTGCTGGTAGGAAAGAGAGAAAAGAGAAGGGAGAGAGGGAGCCAAGGCTGGGAGAACAGTTGGGGTCGGACACGTAAGATGTTGGCAAGTAGCTAAGCAGCAGGAATGCACCGGCATAGCCACACCGGTTCTTATTAATACTGAAACTTCCATAATGGCAGGTCAGGGGTATAACAGTAACTGCATGCAGCACGTGGTAAATGAACCGAACAATAAAAATTTTGTCATGCATCATTTTTCTCAGAAACTACACAGCAACACCACCTCAGAATATTTTTTCTGGTTTGGGCAGTGGCATTCAGAGCTGGGGACGGGTGCAGCATGGAAAGGTGGCAGACATCCTGCTGTTTACTTTGGGTGTTGGGGACTTGCCTATTCTCTATGATCATTTATGTTTCTTGAGCCACTCCAGTAGTTACATCCATTTCCTCCTTCAGTATTGGCAATATTCCTGTGGGAACAGATGTGAGTACCCCACCCCCCCATTTCAACTGAAGAGGAAAATGAGGCTTAGAGGTAAAGATAGGTGCTCAGGGTTGGCTCTGGCTGCAGAGCCAGCTTCCTGGGTCAGCACGGATGACATTAGTACCTGCAGTGAGAGCCCGCCTGGGGATCTTGGTCAGTGTGTCCCACGCACATACTCTGGGCCCACGAGAGGTCACCTGTAGGCTCAGAGGACTGTTCCCGTGTATGCATGCAGACGACCTTCCACTAAATCTCCTGAGAGTCCCACCTGAGGGCTTTCTCTTATCCCAGCAGTGTGCTCTGTCCTCCAATAGTTCGGACTAAAACTTTGAGGAGTTAATGGCTATCAGAGCCTCCCCTAAATCTACAAGGGACCAGAGTAGATAGAAATACCCGAGCTTCCTCACTGCTCCAGCCTCCTTGCCGTCAGTGAGCCCTCAATGAGGCGGCTCCCAGGCACGTTCTGCACTGACCCTCGGTGGGTCTTCGGCAGCATATGGCCTCTCAGTTGCCCAGAGCTCACAGGCGTATCCCTCAGTGGCTCTCCTCCTTTCCTTGTCTCTTTCCCTCACTCATTTTCCATGCTCCTGAGAATCATCTCTGGGTATAAGTAGCAGCACCCTACAGGCATGGATGGGGCCTCCCAGAGCCTGGTGTTTGACAGCCTCCCTCTGCCCCCCACGTGGAGCCAGTCAGCACTGTGGCCACAGTGGGCAGGGCTGACCACAGCTCCTGGAACCAGCTCCTGGATGCAGGCCTGTGAGGCCCAAGCCACTCCTGCTCATCCTAATTCCATGGTACCTGTCCTCTCACGCCCCCAGTGCAGCTGGCCTAACAGAACGTTCTTTTACCAAACAGATTTCCAAGTCCCAGTTCTTGCAAGCAGTTCTAGAGACATGATGTTTGGATAGAATGTTGGAACTTGGTCATATTGTGTCTTTCTGGCCTTGCTGAGAAAGGGCAACCTGGTGACATGGGATCGAGCTCAGGATCAAGTGCAACAGGTCTCAAGTCCATCTGAGCCTCTTTAAAGCCCAGACAAATGGCCAACTCTTTGTAGGTTTTGTATTTTTATAACCTCCTGTGGCTTCTAAATATGCAATTTTGGAGGTTGAAAGTGCATGTTATTCCTTGTGTCAATATGATGAAAACAATAATAATGAAGTGTGGGCTCTCAAAGGCTGGGCGAGCAGGGCTGGGCTTTCTTCTCCAGACCTCGGGTGAGGTGAGCTGCTCTGTGACTAAGTCAACTCTGCCTCTGGCAGAATTCTGTGACCCCTCTAGAACTTTCGATGCCCTGGCTCCGAGCTTTTAGTCTGTTGCTTCCCAGGGGTGGCCCTGGGCCAGGGAGCAGCTCCAACCCTTCCTGGTGGGGCTGGCTGTGAAACTGGGACTCGGGCGCTGCCTCATCCCCACTAATGGCAAATCCACATGGAATGAGGCCTCCGCCTAGACGGGAGAGCTCAGAATCCCAGAGGGCTTAGGCCTCCTACTCGGGGCGGGGAGCGGGGAGCCAAGGGGGCGCATGTTGGTCAATGCCCTTTCTACTGGACCACTGCCTGCCTGTCATGTCCAGCACCTTCAGGAAATCACAGCCTGTTTTGACCAGAATTTCACTCTAACCTTCTCAGCTTTCTTCCATGAAAGTGAGGATTTAACGAAGCAAATAATGAAACTCCTCTGCTGGAATCAGACAAAAAGGAGGATCTTTAAAAAGAGAGTCCATTATAAATGTTATGCTATTATGCTTAATTCTCCAAGAAGGCAATGATAAACTCGTGTTCTCTTAGCTCCTTTTCAAACCTTCACAGCCTAAGTCTAGCTGTTGCCAGACAACCTTTTTCTCTGTGAATCCTCAAACATTCCAGTCATCACGGAATTACCCTGACCGTGTAGATGACGTTTGTCTCTTCCTTGGAGAGTATCGTGAGAAAGCCATTGCTAAACCCTCAAAAGAATGGCTTTTGTCTCCTCTGTTCTCACTAAAGACAAAGATGTTAGATGAGAGGCCAAACTAGTTTTACCCTCCCATACCCACTCCCATGAGAACCTGTGCCTCCCCCCACCTCAGGTACAGCTAACTAGACCAGGTGGACCTCTGTCCTAAGGATACCTTTCCCAAGGCCACTGAGCTATGACCTGGTGAAAAAGATGATCTGGGCCAATAAGCTTCCTTCAGGACACCAGTGTGGGAAATCGAGAAGCTGTTGACATTTGGAAATGGGAGCCAAGGCAGAGGGTGGTGGTACAGCAGGGAAGAGGAGCAGGTTATCACCACAATGGCCACATGCAGGTAGGGCACACAAAGGAGCAAGGGCAGAGATAGGAGACTGGAGCAGACACTTAGACACCAGCAACAACTAGGGGCCATGGGTTTCTGGAAAGATGGGGTGTGTGACCTTAGCTTGGAATGGCTTTCCTATCTCAGTCCCAGCTCCCATGAGAGCCACCTGAGTCAGGCTCCAGTTCTAGAAGTCACCATTCCTTCCACATAGATTCTTGCACAGTCCCTGCCTTCCCTGAGCCACCTCAAGGGGAGAAGGGGGGGCCTCTGTTTCCGAAACACATCTTCTCACCAAGGGAAGGTATTTAGGTCATTTACATTTAATGTAATTATTTTCTACGTGTCTCATCTTTGTCCCCATTTCATTCCTTTGGTCTTTTTTTGCATGAATTGTGCATTTCTTTTTAGTATTCTATTTTATCTCCTCTATTGACTTGCTAACTATATCACCTTGTTTTATTTTTTTCAGTAGTTGCTCTGGGGTTTAAAGTATGCATAATTGACATGTCACCATCCACCTTCAAATAATATTAGACGACTTCACATATAATATAAAAACCTTCCAACAGTATACTGCCCTTCCCCTCCTGTATTTTGTGCTACTGTTGTCATACATGTTACAGCTGCGTATATTATTAACACCACATACATTCTTTTACAGTAAATTATTTTTTTTAATTTTTAAATGAAAAAACAAAGGACTTTTATTTTCACCCACATATTTACCATTTTCTGATTTCTCTAGTCTTTGCGTCCATCCAAGCTTCCATCTGGCGTCATTTTCCTACGGCCTGAAGAACTTTAATATATTTTAGGTTCAGGCCTACTGGCAAAAAATGCATCTTTTGTCTGTCTGAAAAAGCCATTTCACCTTCATTTTTTAATAATATTTTTGCTAGATTTAGAATTCTGGGTTGACTTTTTTTCTTTCAACACTTTAAGATGCATTTCACTGCCTTCTGGGTTGCATTGTTTCTAATAGTAAGTCTGTGGTAAGTTTTATCTTTGTTCCTCCATACAAAGTGTGCCTTTTTTTCCTCTGGCTGCTTTAAAGACATTCTCTTTGTCACTGTTTTTCAGAAACTTGATCATACTGTGGCATGGTGTAAGGCATTTGGGTCTGTAGGTTTATAGTTTTCATCAGATTTGGAGAAAAATCGGCCATAATTTCTTCAAACGCTTTTTCTGTCTCCCCCTCTCTTCCGTCTTTCTGGAACTCCAGTTTCATGGACACTAACCCACTTGATGTTATCACACAGATCTCTGAGGTTAGGCTATGCGGTTAAAGTGTGTGAATTTTCTCATACATAAATGAAAACTAAATAGAATTGATGTAAATAAATGAAATAATATATACAAGCTCCTAACAGCATTCAAGATATGCAACAGGTGCTTAATAAATATTATTTCCCATCTCCCCAACCTCACCTCTTTAATTTCCTTCTGTGTCCTGCTCATTTTATATACTATCAGCCTCTTGTTCTCCTCATACCCCTCTGCCTCTTCAAATCCCTCTCATCCTTCAAGGTGATGCTTAATGTCGCCACCCTGAGTGTTTCCCAGGTTACTCCAGGGCACAGTTCGGCACTCGTAAAGCACTTGCCACTTGCTTCCCCAGAATCAGACGTGGGTTGTATATTGACCTATGCCATCCACAGTTATGGAGGCACCTGGGCCTTGCCTCGCCTTTGGTTTTGAATTCCTTGTGACGACTACGACCTTTACCCCTCTATAACCTTGTCACTACCTGCTCCGACACTGCCAGCAAGTGTTTCTCGTTGTCTGTTACCTGGAATGAAGCCCCAAAGATCTCCTCCCCTGGCCAGGGAGTTGGAGCAGTGGGGGGTCGGGGAGAGACTGGGTTAGAGAGAATGTGGTGCTCTGAAGGCAAATGGACTTTGGAGCCCAGTCATCTTGGCCTGAATCTCCAATCTACGGCTGCCTACCCGTGTGACTCTCACCAAGTTCCTTAGCCAAACTGAACCTCAGTTTCCTCGTCAGTTTCATGGGCGTGATTGCTGGGGTGAGGTGAGAGGGAATTGCGTCAAGGGCCCGGCGAGCGTCTCTGCCCTTGGGAGCAGAGTGACGGGCTTCAGAACCAGGCCCTCAGCCTGGCAGAGGGTGCCTGGAGCAGGTCTCGTGTTCAGAGAACACCTAGACCTGTGGCGTTTTGCCAGTCATGAACTCATTTCCCCAGAAAGGAGAGAAACAGGCTGCATCTACGGGCTCTGCAACCCTCACAAAAGCTTGTTGTGTTTCTTCAGCCCCATCCACACATCTGGTTGTACTTACTGATCTAAAAATGTATCCATCCTGCTTGCCATGTTCACATTTCTGAACATGGTAAGGCCCAGGAGGGAAAAAACTCATAAATACCATGCATTAAAAAAAAAAAAAAAGCGATGCTGTGTGTTCATATACTTCCAAAGGATGAAGGTCTAGGACAAGGAACACAGCCCCGTGCCCGGAGCGGGCTCACTGACAGCTCTGCCTACCAGGGCTGGCATGCCACGGCCCTCACACCTTCAGCCTGGTAGTCTTCAGCTAGGAAAAACCCTCCAAAGCAGTGAGGAGAACTCCCAGGCTAGGGAATCCAGAAAATAAAAGTTTCTTTTGATTATCCAGTAAAGGTTTACTTCCAAAGATGGGAGGAATAGCAAAGAAGTACCAGGAGCCAGGACACCTGGTTCAGCCTTTAGATTTTTGGAGCGACCAAGAGCAAGCCACTCAGTGTCTTTGGGCCTCTCTGACCCACATGTGCATAGCTGCTTGCCCCTCCATTGCAGCTTTGATTCTGTAAATGTCTTTGAAATGAGTGAGGCAGAGATATTTGTCTATGTGTTTCGATTTGTCCATGTTCTCAATGCCTCAAACAGTGCCTGGCACGTAGTAGACACTCCACAAGTGTTTTTGAACAAATGAATATTATAAGATTGAAAGCTTAAGGCTCTGCTTAGATACGAGCTTTGCCCTTGTAACATCTGGCGAGTGCCTTTGCCTGTAACATCTGGCGAGTGCCTTCACCTCTGAGCTCCGATTTCCTCATCTGTAGACTAGGTAACGAGGCTCTCCATGAGAATCAAATGAGATGTTTGTAAAGTCGATGAAGGGTTGCCTCAGACAGAGTAGGTGCTCACTAAATAGAAGCCATCGTGGTTATTGCTACATCTATCACAATTCTGCTTGTCACTTTAAAAATGACTGTAGGAATTTCCCTCTCTTCTTTTCTCCCCCACCCCGACCCCCAACTCTCCCACCCCCGGTATAATGGTGCAGAGCCTGGACTCTCTCGCTCCGTGGGCTATCTCTGAGGATCAGACCGAAAGAACCGGCTTGTGTTGTAGTAAAAGATTAGATTCAGGTTAAAGCTGAACAAGAAATGTCAAACATGGCGAGAAGTTATGAAAAGACATGGGGAACCTTTTCCCAGGAAATCTGTTAGGATACAGCAGATGTTTTCATCCATGACTGGCTCCTGTGTTGATTCATGAGACCAAGTGGGGACTATATGACCTTTTACTTGATAGCCTCCACTGACCATGAACAGCTCAAGGACACTGTGACCAGACTGTGGGCTCAGACAGAGATGTTCTGAGTGTGACCTGCTCCACAGTGACCCACGGGTCCTTGAGGTTAAGGAGCTGCTGAAATGCATTCATGCTGCCCAGTGAGAGCGTGGAAAGAAGTAGAGCCCTGCCAAGTGCCCAACTAGCCGTGATGCCTGGTTCTGATCTGAACTGACTGACTTGAGTTGAGCTGAGCTGAGATGAAAAGACAGATCCTACCCTGGGATGAGGCCTCCTTCCTGTGCTGCAATTGAGTTTGTTCTCCTCAAAACTGCTTCTGGCAACTATGGAAGAAAAATGCTTTACTTGTGGACAAGACATCCAGGACGACCCTCTCAAGGTTCTCTCTGGTCCCCAGAAGCAACATTCCCGCAGGTGCCCCCGAGAAGCTGCTCCCTTCAGCCTGCCCCGCCGCCGCCCCGCTTTCCACTGAGCCTTCCACCTTCGCTCCTCATTCCCATGCTTCCTCTCTGCTCTCACTCCCCTTCCCTGTGGGAATGACTTCCTAGAGCCTTCCCCGAGGGCCTGCCTGGAATAACCCTGTGCCATACTGCGTACGTGCACTTACCTGATGATACGTTTCTTGTACTGACTTGTGTTCTCCATTTGTTGTGTTACTCTGGGTTCTCACCCCTGAAAAATTGTAAATGCTCTGAAGGAGGGACTTGTAATTCGCTGGTGTCTCCCAGAGTTCACAGTTCAGTACACAGCAGGTGCTCAATACATGCTCCTTGATTAAATGACTGAAAGGCTCTATTACCTCATATCTTAAGATGCACTTTTTAAAAGTTTCCGTCATAACAGGTGTGTACACTGAACTTATAACTTAACGTTGGTTACTGAGAAACGTGGGTTTCCTCCAGCTCCAGGCTCTGAGCACACTGAGGCTGGCGAGAGCTCTGGACTAGGAGTTAGACATTTGGGTTGTGTCCCAGCCCCACCACTAATTTTTGTGAGACCCAGAGTAAGCCGCATAACCTTTCTCCATTTCCCTCCCTGCGCAGTGAGTCATCACCTGCTCTTATAGAGTGCTGTGTGCGTAAAGTGGGACCGAATTTTGAAAGCAGTTTGGTAAATGCTGAGTAAATGAAGGAGATTGCTTCTCTAAGGGGCTCATGAGGGATTCTTGCAACAAACCTTTATTGACAATCTGCTCTGCGACAGGTACTAAATGTGCAAATAGAAAAGCACTTCAGAGCCTGTCCCTGGCAAGACAGGGAGAGAGACTCCAATATCAACAATGAGATAATGTAAGTGTTAGAGCAAAGTGCCAGGAGCATAGAGGAAGATTGGGAAAGTGTCTGGGGGTGTGGAAGGGAGGGCCCCTTGAAGAGACCTTGAAGAGGACATTAGATGTCACCAGGAAGAGAGGCAGATAGGCAGTAGCCCAATCCTGACAGTGGGCTGAAGGTTGAAGGTGTGGAGGGGAGCAGTGAATGGTGCCTTGTGGCTACAGCAGAGAAGAGCAGAGCGAACGGGCTGCAGAGGCCCAAGTAATCAGAATCACAGAAGAGGTGTCAGCAGAGCTGGTGAGCTTGGCCCCTGCGGTGGGTGGGGTGGGGCAGCACGTGAGTGTGCCTGGCAGGGTGGGGAGCTTTCAGAGCTCCTCTGGGACTCTGCCGGAGCAGGCACAGGAAGTGCCTGGAGCCACCAGCGAGCAGGGGCTCCAGGCCCTCTAGGGCGCTCTGCTGGGGGCGAGCAGAAGCACAGGGTCTGGTCCTTTCCATTCTTGAGAAACTCTAAAGACAGGAAAGGCCAGGAAGGGACCCAGGGTCTTGCAGGGGGGAGGTGGGAAGGAGGCCCAGGGCCAGATTAGTGACCTGCCCCTCTATACTGTAGAACTCTTCTCATCTCCATGACTGCACGTACTTTCCCTCTGTGTGGAGTGTGATTAATACTTTGAATCCTGCAGGTCCCGGCTTCCCCGCCACACCCCAGGGGCCCTGCTTGCCCACAGGTACTCCTCGCCATTCTCCTTTCTCTATCATGGTGCTCAGTCTGTTCCCTTTGACACAATTTGTCCTTCTTGGCCTTTCTTGTCCTTCCCCACCAAAGTGTCAGTTGCGTGGGGGTAGGGACTTTGTCTCTCGGCACAAGGTGTCACTGATGTCTGGCACGCAATCTCTGGCACTTAGCAGGTTCTGAAGAACTGAACCAATGGGCTGGCTGTGCAGCGTGGCTTGAAGAGCATTGCGTTTGAGCACACGGTTTCATCCCCAGGGAAAAGGAGGGCTCGGCATCCTCCACAGCGGAGATCACGAAACAGGGGACCTATGTTAGTTAGTCTTAGGGACATGTCACAATACATGTCACAGCGAGTGGCAAGGAACATCAACAGGGGAGCCCCAAGGCTGGAACTCTGGTGTTGCCACCCCCACTGTCCACTCAAGTACAGAGCATCAGGTCCTAAATCTGAAATCCAGCCAGAGCAGATGGTCCGAAGGGGACTCAGTCCTAAATCCAGCCTGGTCAAGGGACACCCAGGAATGCGCATGATGATCTCCCAGGGGGCCACAGCCAGCTACAGAGAATGGAAAGAAAGGCTTCAATGGGCAAAAGCCGTATCTCCTTACTTAGCAATACATGTGTCTTTTTATATAACAGATTTAAATAAGTAATGCAAACTGTGAAAACCTGTGATTAACAATGAACGGGGAGGGCTGGGAATAAAGAATCTAACAGATGGTTGCCGTGCCTCTCTCCCCAGCAGGTGAGACTGAATCAGCTGCACGAGCACGTCTCCGAAGGTCTTCTTCGCTACGGGCACATTTATAGGCTCGCTGCAGAGTGAGCCCTGCACATTTAAGCTGCGCAGTCAGTCCAGCCCAGCAGCCCAGGAGAGGAGGACACGGTCTTGGCTGTGCCTCCCCTATGGCCAGAGTGGTCCCCTGCCAAAAGGAAGAAAAAGAGAGAGAAAATCATACAGACACGGTCAAAAGCACGGAGATCCAATGGGAAGTGGGGAGGAGAGCCCTGAAACTCACCCTTGGGGTGGCCGAGTTGCACCCCCTTTCCCCACGCTGCCTTCCCAACCCCTTGACTGTCTCCCTGCTGCCCCGCCTACACCTGCCCTCTGCTGGCCAGGACTGCCAGGCCCTTAGGAAGAGCCTGCCTGGCCCACTAATTGGTTTGTGTAGGAAAGTCTTGTGCCCCCACTTGGAGGTGGAGACCAGCCCTGTCCACCAGCATCCCCGTGGCCAGTCACGGGCTGCCTGTGTCTGAGCTTTTCCCACAGGCCTGGCACAGCCACCCTCATTGCCCCACCTGGCCATCAGTTTGGGCCCTGGCTCCACGGGTGGGGCCCTTCTCATCAACATTCTGCCTCCCTGTCATTCCTGCTGCGTGTCGTGTGCTGGCCTCCTCCGCTGGCCTCCATCCGTGCATGTGTGAGTGCTGAAGGCTGGCCACTGGTACTGGGTCAACACAAGTCCACAGGGCATCCACGAAGCCCATGATGGGATGGCAGGGGGGCTCTTCCAGGACGAAAATTGTAGTCTCAGGGAAGCCTGCCATTTATCAAGCACTCACTGGACCAGGCCCCTGTGCTAAACCCTTTAAATGCAGAGTCGTATTAAATCCTTACAACTACTCTATGAGGTATCGTAGTTGTCCTCATCATCATCAATCCTCATTTAATATGTAAGGAACTCGAGATGCAGAAAGGGCAAAAAACTTGTCTGAGGCCATGGAGTTAATACATGGTGGGCCAGCATATGCGCCCTGGCCGTCCACTCCCACTTTCTGCTCTAAACCCCATGAAGCTGTAATGATATTACACAGCCCACCCTGTCCTCGCCTGTCCCACCACGTCACAGGTACCTGAGCAGGGGCCGCAGACGAGTGGGGGCTCGGGTGCGAGGCTGCCTCTTGGTGGCAGTACCCTGGATTAAGTCCCTGCCCCTCTCTGAGCCCCTGGTTTCTCATCCATAATACCAAGTTTGTGACTGAAGATACCTCACAGGGTATTGGAGGATTCAATGTGCTAATATGTGCAACAGGCTTAGAACAGTGCCGGGCACTGGACGCACTCAATGCTCATGAGCCTTTATCACTGTCATTAAAAATAGGAGTGTTCCAGCTGGAACACTCCAGATCTCTGTCTGACCCCTAACCTCTTCTCCAGGAGATTCATGTATTGACTTCCAATATGCAGTCTCTTTGTAATTTATCCCTCCACCTCATTCCTCCACCTTCTCCTTCTATCCTCCTTCCAAAGCTGATACGTCACTGAACCTGGTTAATTCATTTTCATGATCAGATCCCTGAATGTGACAGATTGAGGGGGTGGGGGTGGAGGTGGAGAATGGAGGAGCTTGTGTAATAGGACATAAATAAACTTGCACATGAATCTCTTTTTCAATTTCAGATTTTATCCCATCATGGGGCAATTTTTGCTTTGTCTTCTCTTGAATCAGAGGGAAGATGTTTTATTCATGCGCCTCTCCCCAGCACACAGACAGTAGGTGCTCAGTGTGTCTTGGTGCATCTGGCTCTGTTCGAGCCAACCTTTATGCCCGATGTTGTTCTCAGCACCTCATAGGCACTAATTCTTTGAATGCTCTTGTACCCTCTTAAAGCCCCCGTGCCTGGCAGATGACGAGCACTCAAATGCCTAGCTAATAAAGGAGATGTGTTCGGTTTCTATCCTCTTAACAGACACACCATTGTAAGCCCCCAACTCGATCCCTGTGGCTCCTTACTATTCCCTCTGAACTTCTGGTGTCACTCCCCACTAATATTTAGGAAGGGGGCTTCAGCGCAAACTTTCACCTTGGTGAACGGCAAGGTCCAGGTGACAATGACCAAGCTGAGCATATACCTAGAGAGACTTGATGTTTTCTCACAGGGTTGGATTTGAGCAGAGTCCAGAAATACCCCCGAATTATCTAAAAGCATCTCCCTCAACACAGGAAAAGGCATTCCTTTGGGTTGCCTCTCAAGGTACCTCCTGTAAGCTATAGATTATAGAGACATAACACACCACACCATGTCATGGCCAGATAGACCCCGGTTCAAATCCTGGTCCGATGATTTATGGAGCAAATTTCTTACAATCTCCTCAGCAATAAAGTTGGAGGAGATCCCCCAATTCAGTGCCTGACATTTCATGGGTGCCTTCCTCATACTGACAGCCCAGTGAGCACAGGCCACTAAGGAAAAGAAGAATTTTGAGGGAGAGAACAGAGGAAAAAGAAAGGAAGGATGTTTCTAGAGTCTCTCAGGCCCAGGGTGGGACGGGGTGGTGGGCGGAAGCCGGGAAGAGAGAGAGCTGTTTACCGGCATCATCAACAAACAAGGACTGAGAATATAAAGCAAGGCATTGTGCTAAGGGCTGAGGAAGTAAAAAGGAATTTTTATTTATAACTTATACCCACCTACTTCCAAAGAAATTTTGAAGGTGACTCACAATGAAAACTACATATGCAGCAAGATCACTGAAATAGAAAAATCAAATCCCTGGAATTGAACAAAAGAAGCCAGCATTTATTATCACTATGCTCCAAGTTCTCGTGTACATTCGGTCCTTTAACCCAGAAACCCCATTTTACAGATGAGACTACAGGAGCTAAAAAGCGAGCCCGGGCACACGCAGGTGCAAGGGAACCTCCTCCCTTGGGCACAGCAGGCAGGGGGCCTGGTGCCCACGGTACTTTCAGGAACCCGGGAGAATGTTTTATTATTTCTTTTACTATCAGAAGATGAAAGAAAGGACATTTAGGTTGGGGAAAATGTTTTAATATATAATGTTAATATATTCTTCTTTATACCAACACAGCCATAAAATATAATTTGCAATTTTTTTAACGCAGGAAGGGCTCACACAAGTGAGAGGGCCTAGGACCCCGCCCAGCCAGAACGCAGCCCGGGGCCGCACGCTCCCCCAGCCTGTGCTGTCTCTGCACCGAGGCAAGAATATCTGCTGTCACTGAGTACAACGCACAGGCCGGCTCTGACCCTGGAAAGAGACTGTAATGAGATAATGCTCAGTTTCATAAAAACAGCATGTAATGGGGTACATGTACTCACTTTATAACGTGAATGTGGAAAAGGTAATTTTCTTATTTACTTTATAACTAATCTACTTTTTCTTATCAGTTCCACTAAGTATCAGGAGAGGGGAAAAAAAAAACCCTAAATTTTGTCTGGTTTGGTAAACTTCCAATCTGATTCAGTAAGCAAAACTGTATTTCTAGGTACGGTAACTTGTATGATTCAGGCGCATCTCAGCCTTCGGGAAGGTGCTTTCTCTGCCTGCAGAACCCAGTGTGGTGAGTGACTCTGACCGGAGCCTCCCGGCAGCCCGGAAGAAAGTCCTTGGGTTCCTGCGGCATGACCCAGATCCTCACTGCTCGTCACTGCCAAGGGCTGAACTAGCTCCCTGGCCCGATGGCCACTGCGATGGGCGGGGCCCCGTCTTGCTTTCTGGGGTGCTGTGCCAGGACCGGGGGACCACCTGGTCCCATTGCCAGGCCTATCCTCTGCCATTCTGCCGGCTCTCTCGGCACCTGCTCAGGTGCTGTCTCAGGCTCCCTCACCTCCCGCTTCCTGCCACACCTCCATGCCATGGTGTGGGTGCTTCTCCTGGGCTTGCGTTCCACCCTCACCTGCCTGGATAAGGGCACTCCGAGCCCAGACATTCACTATCTCCTTCATACTCCTCTGGGTGCTTGAAAGCTCCTGACATGCCAGGCTGTGCCCTGACATATTGGTGAGGAAGATAAAAGAGGTAACAGACGGTGACAGAGAAAAGCCCTGATGCCCGGCTACCTGTCCCCCTTCTCACAGTCAATCAGAGCAGAAGGAAGAGGCTTCCCTTCCCCTCTTCTTCTCTAAGATCAAGTCAGGCGGGCCTAATGCTTGATATGTTAAATGAGAGTTCAGAAAATTTAGAAATCTTTTCTCTTAACAATGACTAGCTTTCCATCTGAGAATCTCATTACAGACACAGAAAAAATCTAATCTGACTTTGTTGAGCTCGCATCCCACCTGCCTTCCGCTTGCCTCCTGCCCCAAACATCGCTTCAATAGACAAGAAACCCCAGAACAGTAAGATTTGCAGGATATGAAAACTCATCTAAAAATATTCCAGATATAATTCCAATAATTACTTCATGGCAGAAACATGTTTATTCAAGAGGAGAGACCAACTACGCTGATATTAAATTTTTTTAAAAATGTATCCTGTGGGTCCTTATACCAGGAACGTTGACCAGCACGGTGAACACCGTCTTCAATACTTATTTGGGAAAGCTTCTTCCAATAACTATTCTATCAACCCTCAATAACTGCAGATTAGAACATTAGGTGTTTCTCTGGTGGAAGGGGTTTAATCTGGTGATTTCAGTGTGCTCTTCCTGGTGTTCTTGCATCTGGATGCCGCTTAGACTCCCAGAGAAAACAGCACAGCACGGCATAGCATATCTCAGTCCTCCCAGGCAGGGTTTAAACACCAGAGCAAAGATACTGTCTGTCTCTCCTGCTCTACAGGAGGCTGGGGAACATTTCAAAAAAGGGAGATGGGCACAGTCAACCTCTCAGCCATCACAGTTCTTCTGAAGATTAGTTGTGATTCAAAATGTGAACTAGAAATGGTTTGGAGTTTGGGGAGGAACTGAGCTTCGGAGGAAATGACTCAATAAGTATGAGCTGCTGGAGAACAAGAGATCAGACACCAGGATCTTCTAGATTTAGGCCAGAGATATGCAATTCCCCAAGGTTTGAATATAAATTATGAGTCTTTCTCTTGGACCAGGAGAAGGATGAGAAAGCTGTGACTAAGAATATGATTATAAGGAAAATCAAGAACCTTTACGTCGCAAGAGATTATGTAGTCCTGCAGCCACCTGCGCGGTGGAGAACAAGACATGAGTGGCCACCACCACTGCTTCTATCAGCATCTTCCTGGGGGTCCTACCCATTTCAACGAGGAAAGAAAAAATGGAAGGGAAAATATTAAGAAAAAAGAAATAAAACTATAACTATGTACAGATGATATTAAATATTATTAGACCTGGTTAGAGAGTTTAGCAAGATTGCTTGGGATAAGATTAATGCACAAAAATGAGTTTATTTTAATACATGAACAATAACCATTGTGAAAATGTAATATTTTAAAAGTGATTATTTACATTTACAACAAGAATGAAGTATTTATGAATGAGTCTAACAAAATTTATGCTAGACTTCTACAAAAATTATTAAACTTTACTGAGAGACATTAAAGAAGGCTCTGAGAAATACAAAGGTATACTATATTTGTGGATGCATGAGTCAGCATTGTAAAGATGTCATTTTTCGCAAATTTACATATAGATTCAATGCATCCCAATCAAAATCCCAGGAAAGTTTTGCAAGTAGAATTTGGTAAAGTTATTGTAAAATTTATATGAAGGTACATAAGAAGAAAAACAAGGTGAAGGAATTGTCCTACCAGGTATCGTGACTTTTATGGAGCCATAGTAATTAAGATACTGTGGTCCTGGCATGGGCATAGAGAAATTGGTCACTAAAATAAAATAGAGAGCCCATGAACAGATCCACACGTATATAGATATTTGATATATGATAGAGATATGATTACAAAGTGGTGGGAAAGAACAGATTTAAAAAAAAAAAAACTATGGGGAAATGCAAATGGAGAAGGAAGTCCCCTGGTGGGGTCTTTAGCGATCACTCCAACGTGGTCATGGAACTTACACTCAGAGAAGCACACGAAATGGAAGAATTTGTTAGAAGTCCTAGGAGAGGGGGGCGTGGCAGGCCACGCAGAGTTCATTATATCTCACGTTAAAAAAAAAATGCATAAGATATAATGCTTATTTACCAAACCTAAAAATAGACTAAACTACTAGCTTAACCTATCTGAAATTGCTGATAGTCAACCATTTCATTTCACACAAATTGCAGCTTCCTATAGCTCACCCTGATATTGTTTAGGGTGCATACATAAATGGTAAAGCCATAGGGAAAGCAAGGTAACAGCAAACAGAGAAGCCCGGGTGTTGCTGCCTCTGGGGAGCAGTGGGGGAGCTTTGTGTGGGGCGGGGGTGGGGGCGCAGGGACCTTTGCAGGAACTGCAGGTCTTCTAGTCTGTTTTTCGATCTCATGAGTGGTTACAAATATATTTGCTTTATAGTTCTTTTTAAACTATGAATAAGTTTTATGCATTTTTAAAACGATATTCTTTTTTTTAAAAAAGTCAGAAAAATATAGATGTTAATTCTGAACTCAGGTCAGGCTGGCCAAAAAAGTTGTCTATCTACAGCTGAGTGGCAGTGAGAACAGGAGAGCAGGGCGCCTCCCACTGGAAGCCAGGGGGGTCACACTATAGATTTCCTGAAAGAGTCACCTGCCACCGTAGATTTTGTTTTGTTTTCCCCAGACAACAATTGGTAATGCCTTTATTATTCCATGTATAATGATACATTACTATAAATTATTTTGATATGTTTCCCCAATAGAAGGAGGGTGCCTTGAGGGCAAGGATTGGGAAGCTTTTGTGGCTGGCCCAGTAAAGCAGAGTGTTGGACACACTGTAGATGCTAAAAGTCGGCTGGAAGAATAGATTCCAGATGAATGAGTGGAAGGGCAGATGGATGGATAGAGACCTTAATGGCTGCAAGTCTTTAATAAATAGAGGATTTTATTTTCCAAGCTAGTGAAGAGATTTTAAAGCTTATTTAATGATTTTTAGTGACTGGAACAATTTATGCGGTATTTTGAATATTCAGCTATGTCTCCATCTAATTATGCTGCTAGGACTTGCTTCTGGTTCCTGCCAGCCACCCAGAGCCTGCTACTTCCTTACACAGCTCCCGGGCAGTGACTCACACTGCATTTTAGGTAAATAGTGCTCCCAGAGTCCTGTGATAAGGAGGTTCAGAACCTGCCTTTGTTGGGGCACAGGGGTAACCCAGGAAAGAGGTGTTGGAAAGTCACGCCATGTGTGGGCTGCCTCCTGACATGCCCTCCCCAGCCCCCAGTCATGGAGAGTGGGCACTCAGATGGCAAGGTTTGGAGATACATTGTCCTTCTTCAGCCTGTTTCCTTCCTCTTGCCTGCTTTCCTCTCTTCCCTCACTTCTTCTCCCTTTTTTCTCTTCTTCTCCCTCTCTTTTTTCCTCTCTTCTTCCTCCCTTCTTTGCTTCGCTCTTTGTCCCCTTCGCCTCTCTCCCTCTCTTTCCTTATCACTCTCTTGCTCTTTCTCCTTTTCTAACTCCTGCACTTGGCCATCTCTCTAGTCCCCTATTAATATCTCTTACTGTCAGTCAGATGGGCAGAGTGGTAAAAAACACAAACATTTTAGCTACCTTCCCCCTCCCTCCCCCGGAGACCAGCTCTGGCTGGTTTTTAGCAAGCTGAATTCTCTCTGGGCCCTTCACCCTATGTACTCTCCCCACCCTCATCCTCTCCTGCAGTGATGGACACCTCTGGGTGCCTAGGACCTGCACCACCATGGGACCACGAAGCCCCACTGAGCTGGCCTGGGACCCCTTCCCAGAGCCGCAGCCAGAGAAGGGGTCATTTGTTACCTCTACTTGTATTCATCCTTAGCCCCATGAGCGAATACCCGCCCTCCTTTCTGGACCCTATAATAGAAACACACATTTTGGCTGCCCTTTTCTTCACCCCAAAGAAGGACTGCTTTTGCAATAAGGGGCATTAGAAGATTATCGTCTGCCAGGAATGCATAGATGTTTTTTCTCCACAGTCTCTGCCCTGGGCTGATCTGGTCTGATTGACAGGAGATATGGAGATTATAGGAAGAGAAGGAGAGGGTGGGAAGGAATCTGGAGAGGCAAAGCCCAGAGGGTAGAGGGAATCAGAGAGAAGGAAAGACGAAGTTCCCGCATTTTAGAAACGGAGGAGATAGAAGATCATCCGGTAGCACTACCACCTCCCCCCGCACGCCACCCATTTTTCAGAGGAGGAAGCTGAAGCCTCAGAAACAAGAGGCAATTTGCTCCTTTCCCGCGCTGATATTTGGCAGAGTCCAGGCCAGCAGGCAGGTCTCCTGACTCTAGTCCCAGCCCAGCACTACCCTCCGCCCAACTCAAGGCAGAGAAAGTTGACTATCTTGGCAGCAAAACGAAACCTTTGATTTATGAGGAACTTTGAGATATCTTCCAGTTGACAGCCTTTGGAGAATTGCATAAGCCCACACTTCTGTGGGGGCAGCACTTAATGAAATGAACACGAGTTATTCATTTTTCATTAAGGATGACATGCAGAGAGTCTGTATCTAAGGATGAAAAATAGGTCCCAGCCTGAGGCCCCTTGGTCCTAGGGAGCACTTGTCTCAAGACACAGGAATGGGGAGGTGGGGTCACACCTTCCAGACACTTACTGTCATGTTCATTATCTCCTGTAATTCTCACTGGGGCACAGAAAGCTGGTTATTACTACTCCAGTGTTGGAGATGAGAAAACGGAGGTTCAGAGAGGGCAAGCAAGGCGCCCAAAGTCACCCAGCCAGTGAGTGACAGAGCCAGAATTTATCCTCCGGCTGCTTTGGCCCAGTGTCAAGAGCTGTCCCTGCAGGAATGGGAGGCCGACTGTGCAGAGCCTGGGAGCCTGTTGTACAGACACACACTCCAGCTGGGTTCTCCGGAGACAGAGGAGCCCCGGGGCCTGGCAAGGGGGACCCTGGGCACTGGTGGTCAGCCAGGCCCCGCTGGACAGTGGCCGAGCTGGTGAAGTCTAGGGAAGAGTTGGGTCATTAACATGGTGCCCAACAGGCTCCGTTTGCACCGCTTTCCACCTCCCCAGCCTCAGAGCGAGTTGGCATCTGTATCAGAAAAACCAGTCAAGCCTCCATCTCAGATGCCTGTGCAGCAAGTGTGGGCCTTGGGGCCAGGAGGACCTGAGTTTTATCCTGAGCCTGCCACTCACTAACCGCCAGCCTCTGAAAAAGGGTCTCAATCGCCCCTGGGTCTCAGCTTCCACACCCGCAATAGTTACAGAACAATATCTACCTCTCAGCCTTGTCATGAAAGTTTTTATTATTTTTTCAAAAGATTTTATTTATTTATTTTTTTAGAGAGGAGAAGGGAGGGAGAAAGAGAGGGAGAGAAACATCAATGTGGAGTTGCCTCTTGCACACCCCCTACTGAGGAGCAGGCCTGCAACCCAGGCCTGTGTCCCAGACTGGGAATTGAACCAGCGGCCCTTTGGTTCGCAGGCTGGCACTCAAACCACTGAGCCACACCAGCTAGGGCTTATTATTATTAATACTAATAGCAGCTATGTAATAGTCATGACAGCTCATTATTGAGCTGCATTGAGTGCATTTTACGTGCTAAGGTCTGATTACATCACCTGAACTAACCTTTGATAAGCTTCATTGTACCTGAGAAAATGAGGACACAGCAGCTCAAAGATGTTATCTGTTCTTGGCCAGACTGCTGAGTCTGCAAATGACAAGGTCAGACTCTGAAGCCAGGCCTGTGTGTGGGCCCAGCCCCCTTACACGACTCTCCCTATAAGCAAAGTCCCTACCACATAGACACTTAACAAATGGGAGTTCTAGTCTTTTCTTTTTCTCCCAAAAGCCCAGATGCCCGCAGTGCCCTCTGAGAGTTGCTTTAGAGCTTGCCTACATGGAGTTTTCTGGAAGTCAGGAGAAAGTTGAAGGGGGGGGGGTGTGTATCTCCCACTCCAGACCTTTCTCCCCTCCCCCAGCCTTCCTTCCTTACAGGGTTTGGCAAAAGCTGGCCTCGCTCAAGGACTCTGTGTTGCTGGAAACAATGCAAGTTTATTTTGGCACTGCACATCGGGCCTGATTTTCCCCCTCTGGATGCCTCTGTGGGAAGAGGACCTGGGGAATGTGGCCCAGGCCTGTCAGTTCCCATCATTCCCCCGGCTCATCCATGCCACAGTCATCTCCATCACATGGAGCTGGGAGGAGGGAATGAGATAACAGCTTTCTTTCCACTTCAGATGGGTCATAAAATTTGCCTTCCCCCTTCGTCCTCCCCCTCCCAAAAGAAGTCAAGCTGAGGACATGGTGCTGCAGTTAACTGCCCTCACTTAGCAGGTCCCCTCTCAACCCTGTGCGCACTTCGTCTGGTGACATCTGCACCTGGGGATTCGGCTACCTGTGGTCATTGTGCTGATTAAAGTCAGAGACACTCAGCGTCTCAGCGGATTGCCACCGTCCCCTGGTCCAAGCCCCCACCTGACTCAGTCTCAGAGCCAGCCAGCATTTTTTGAGTGCCAGCTCTGGGCCTGGCAAGAAGTGCTTTTGCATCTGTTGGTTCATATTTGGGAGTCCTCACACCCTTATTTTAGAAAGACTTTATTTTCCCGTTTTTACGAATTCAGAGCCTGTGGTTCAGGGAGGTGAAGCTGTTGGCTCAAGGTCATAAGTGAGAAGGTCAGCGGTGGAACCAGGGTGTTGTCCTCCGGCTCTGACACCAGTTCTGTCTGTCCCAGCCCAGGAGGCGTCCCTCTGCACCACTCTCAAGAGAAGGCTCAGCCAGGCTCTGTCGGAGCTCCTCTGGTATTCCCCAAGGAAGCTTCACCTGAAAGGCTGGTTAGGATTCAGCTGAAACCTGCCTCCCTGTCACCTTCCCCCATGGGTCCCACATGTCCTAAATCTAACTCCAGGGAAAAAGAGGAAATTGAAATCTCTACCATTGGCCATTCAGGTCCCTCAGATATGGGAAGATGACCCAGGTGGCCCTTGACTGCCCCTGTCCCGCCCCACGATTGGTGTGCATATAGATGTGGTTGCCCTTCTGTGGGCTTCTCCAGCCCTCCCTGCTGGCTGCCCCACTTGGCTCCGGCGGCGGGTTAAAGGGAGACAGTAATGAAAGATACAGCCAGCTGAGCCTAGCAGGCAGGCCCCAAGTGAGGGGGATGAGTGGGGACTCCCGCTCCAACCCAGAGAACCAGAAATGTCCAACAACACCGAGGACTCTAGAGGTCATATTGGAGGTTCCGTCTCTGCCCCACACCCCACATCCCAACCTGCCCAGGACCAGGTAGGGGAGGCACTGACCCGCCAGCAGTAATGGCGTGGATGATGGCTTTCGGAGCTTCTCCACATCGCCCCCTCCATTCCTCAATAGGTTGGCGAAGGAGGTAGGTGGGGCAAGCTTCATCTTAGTTTACAGATGTGGAAACTGAGGCTTGGAGAGCTCACATGACTTCCCAAGGCCACAGAGTTAATGAGGGACAGAGTGAGGCTCGAATGCAGGACCTTTGGATCCGGAGCACAGTGAACTTTCCCGCTCTGTTGTGAGCCCTCTTCCTCTGTCGACTCCGGGAGGATTGGTCTGGGCGCAGCTGCAAAGTCGCAGATGGAAATAAGCAAGCTGAGTCAAAGCGCAGTGAGAAAGTGACTGATGGACTACTTGATTGATTGGTTGGTGGAACCACTGAGCCCTCATCTTCCTGAGCAAACTTCGTGCTCTTCTCAGATCATTCTCCTGAAATACTAAACCACTGGGGAACAGGCCAGCCTAGCTCAGTGCACCCTCTCTGCCACCTCCCCCTCCAGGGAGCCCTTTGAATAAGACACCAGATCTGCACTTGCAGTTCCCACCCAGGGCGAGGTTGAAACACTTATGGTTTCTATTTAAAGCCATACCTCATTCATCATTTCAGCACCACCTAACAATTAAACCTGCTTCAATCGAGCACTGACAACTAATCTAAACTGGGCCTCTCAATCGGCCTGTCATTGGCTATTTAAAACCGTATGCTGGCCTCAAGGGCCCTTGGGACTGTTTGTCCTACCAAGAACAAAGCCCCGCCTGCTGTGTCCAGGATCCAGATCTTAGCAGTAAGTAGGGCCTGACTAGCAAGCATCTATGTGCCACCGCGTCTGTCCGTCTGTGTTGCTGTTATCTCTGCCAGGTGAGGAATGGTTTCTGGGGGAGTCCAGGGATGCCAGGTGGAGGGAGCGGGGGGAAGTTGCAAAGGCGAAAGCCCACTAAAGAGGTCATACGAACCCAAGTCCACACACTGTGGGTGCTCGCTTGGCTTTATTCAGGCCCTAAGGAAATGTGGACTCCTGGAGATTATTAGGAGCATCGGAACTTGGATTTGAATTCTGACTCTGCAATCAACGACCTCATCCGGTGATCTTGACCAGATCTCTTGGACTTTCTTGGCCTCACTTTCCTCACCAGCATAGTGGGAATAACAGAAATCTCTCCCCAGACCATCTCCCTGTACTGTTAAGAGATCCCTCAAATCTGGCCATTCCTATAAAAACACTTGGAAAACAAGAAGCCTTAAGTCACAGAAGTTATGAGTGGATCAAGCCTGAGCTCCTACTGGGTCTGGGGCTGTGGAGGCAGCACAGCGGATTCCACTCATGGTCGTAGAGTGATACCTGGAGCACACGTGGCTCTCTAGGGCTGCAGAACACACAACATACGAGTTAACAAATGCAGATGGTGACTCCTCCAGGCAGGAGACTCGGTCCCTACTGGTGTGGTCAGGGAGGCCTCCCTGGAAGCAGTGGGCTTCAGCTGAACTTTGAGGCTGGGCAAGACTCGAATAAGCCAAGAATGGGAGGGAACCAAATTAGAACCACTTAGAGGGGGCAAAGAACTCCCACCGCCATTTCCCATTTAATCCTCACAACCACTCCCATTTTATAGGATAAGGAGGCTGAGAGTTTAAACGACTTGCCACTGGAAGATCAAGGCAGTCGGATACTAACATGGAGCTCCTGATGACCTCTGCCTGGTCCCACCTCGCCCCCTCCACAGAGCAGAGAATACCAGAGGTGGGTGTGGGGAAACTGAGGAAAATGGGAAGGTGGGAGGCTCCCCACAGGGCTCTTTCCTCTCGGATTCCTAGTGCATATTCATCTGAAAGGAAGAAAAAACACAAAAGATGCAGTTTGGAGGCTGAGAGACTATGGGATAAACTGGGGAGGTGGGTGCTGTGCCAGGGGCTGAGGAGCATGGGGCGGCGACAGCCACCCCTCCCTGTCAGTGGGAGTGCCTGAGCTGCCCTGACATCGGGAAAGGGTCTTGTGCAGTATCTAAGTTCTGGAGTGTGGGAGGAAACAATAGCCTCGTCTCTGGGGCCTTGGGGGTGAGGAGGAGTGAGATCATGTCTGGGGAGAGAGGGCCAGGGACACAGGATATGAGTGTGCTCTCAGGGGAGCACAGTAAGGCCAAGGAGCAGGGCCTTGAGAGCAGCTGCCTCCTTCCCGGAGTCCCCCAAGGCTCCACTCCAGTCCCCTCCCTCGCCTGCGTTCCTGGTCCTACCATCAGGAGTATCCGACTATCTGGGATTCTTCAAAGGCACCGCAGACCCAGCTAGACTACAATCCCCTGGAGGGCACGTCCACGATCTCAGACTGTGGTTAAGAGCCCAGGGCCTAGAGTAGGGCAGGCTTGAGGTGGCCTCCAGCTCTGCCCCTAGCTGTGTGATTTTAAGCCTGTCCCTTAACTCTTTGAGATTTTCCTGTGTAATGAAGGTAAAAAATAGGACCTATCTCATGAGGTCATCATGAAAATTGAATGAGTTAATCAGAATAAGTGCTTACCGAAAATATCTTCATTTGCTGTGCCCCCAGAGCAGCTAGTATGTGTCTCGATGAATGGCAGGGGCTTGACTATTAGTTGATTGCAAGCTCAGGACAGCAGCGACAGCGGCAGGGACTGGGCCAGGACAGGAGGGAAGGTATCCCTGACATGGACAGGCCATTCCAAATGAACGGCAGAATCTGGGGAATTTCCTTTCTGTGAGGCCCCCGTGTCAGTCCACCCTGAGCATCTCATGGTCCCATCTCCTGGGGACATTGGGACCCCCAGGCTCTCTCTGGGGTCTTTCTGGGGGGTCTGGGCTCTGCCTCATGGATGGGGTAGAACAGGGGACCCAGGAGCAGATCCACCCTCCTCTGACTAAAACTTAGCAACATTGGGGTGAGTTCTGTGTTCCTAGGGTTGTTAGGGGAGGAGAAAGCATCCCTAATTCAAGACCCTGCAGAGGCTGTGTGAGAATTATAAGACATCATACATCAGTCTCTAGACCAGTGCCTCTGAACCCCTCTGTGAAGGACCAATTTAAAAATATCCAATCAAGCCCTGGCCAGGTGGTTGTGTTGGTTGAAGTATCGTCCCATATACCAAAAGGTAGAGGGTTCCATCCCCAGTCAGGGCACATACCTAGGTTGTAAGTTTGATCCCTGGTTGGGGAGTGCACTGGAGGCAACCGATCAATGTTTCTCTTTCTGTCTCTCTCTCTCTCTCTCCCCGTCCCCCCAACCTTTCTTTCTTCTAAAATCAATAAAAAACATATCCTTGGGTGAGGATTTTAAAAACATATCCTTGGGTGAGGATATATGCAATCAATCACCTACTGATGGTTTTGTAAAATACAACAAAAATGAATTACTAGAAAAATAATCATACATTTGGATACTGGGGCAATATCAAATGGCTCTAAAAATTTGTGTTTATTCACAGTTTCTGGGCTTAACTCCTCAGCAACCAGTGACAATCGATTGGTACCAGCTGTTTGCAACCACACTGCACTTGCAGCGGACACTCAGTGAAGGCTAATTTCCCTCTTCTTCCTCCTACAGTCTTACCTTCTTGACTGAATGGAAAGAGGGATTCTGATAGCCCCTTGCCATGTGTTTAGAACCCCCAGGTCTTTCCTGGTCATCTATGGCCATTATGCCTCAATTTTTTGGTGACAGTCCTCATACATATTTTCTCATGGCAACATGTTCTGACCTTCTTTAGCGACTACCATACGATAGATATGTTCCTGAAAGGATGAACATAAGTTTTGTATTCAATGCAAAGGAAAATGAGAACTGCTTGCTGAGGCCACAAACACCTCCCCAGGGGTGGGTGTAGAAACAATGCCCCTCTATCCGGAAAGAGAGCAAAAGGAACTTGAACAACAGCAGTTACTTTATTTTTTTCAAACATCAGACCCTGAGTTCCATGAGCAAGACCTTTCTTTCCCAACAGTTCTGCAAAAGAGATATCATTTTGTCAGATTTTAAATGAGATGTCGCAACTCTGAGTTCTAGAAGGAACTATGCAGGTGCTACATGGCCCGTGCTACACAGCCCCTGCCCCAGGACTGGTCCTGCATGGTTTCACAGCATCCTGGGGAGCTTTTTAAAAATGCAGATCCTCCAGTGCCACATCTGATGCAGAAGCCTAGGTGGCCCCCAGGGTCCCCAGGTGGTCCCCATGATCAGCTGGCTTGGGCACCAGTGTTCCCACCGCTGCAAAGGCCTGGATTGAACAGGCTGTGGGGAACCCAAGACAGTCCACATGATGCCACCCTTAAAAGTGAAGACTTCTTCTTTTTTTTTTTTTTTGCCCTAGCTGGATAGCCCAGTTGGTTAGAACATCATCGCAGTACACCAAGGTTGCAGGTTCCATGCCCGGTCAGAGCACGTACAAGAATCAGCCAACGAATGCATAAAGGAGTGGAACAGTGAATCAATGTTTCTCTCTCCCTTCCTCGCTCTCTCTCAAATCAATTTTTAAAAACCAAGACGTTTTAATGACATGTGAACATACTTATGTTAAGGGAAAGGCAGGGAATAAAATTGTATATATAGTTTTACCTCAATTGTGTAACAAAAAAAATATTGGAAGGGAAAAACAAAATGTTGACATTGATAATCTCCATATGAGGGGATTACAAGTGACTTTATTTTCCTCTCTGTGGTTTTCTACGGAGAGCACACATTACCTTCACAACTCGAAAAGCAGTAATTGCGCACTGTTTTTAAAAGAGAAAGTCTCCCATTCTCAACCAGTGTGAGTCAACCTGGACATTCTGGGGTGGGGCAGAAACTGCTGGGGTTTTTGTTTTCTTCTCTCTGAGGTCAGGAAGTAACTATTTCCCACTGGATTTCCTGCTGGAGTGGGAGGCCGAGAAAAATTCTGGCTGAAGATTCAAGACAGGTATCAAAACACAGCCGGGCGAGGCCCTCCGTGAGTGGCTCCTGCTTATCTCTCTGCCCCCTCCCTCTTCGCCACCCGCTCTGGGCGTCATTTCTGGAAAGTACCCTCATTCCTCAACCTGCTGTCCACCTGGAAGCTCTTCCCTATCCCCACTCCACTTAACTAACATCATCAGGCACCATCTTAGGTGCCCTTGTTCTTTGAGTAGCTTTCCTGGCCCCCGGTACTGAGCGAGACCCCAGTGAGTACCCAGAACACCATCTTCCCCTGTTAGCGAATGTGCCCCACTTGGCTGTTGTTCATGGTGCACTTTCATGCTTCCCCACCGGCCTTGAAGTGTTGTGAAGGCTGGCCCTCTACATCTCCAGCCTGGCACAGACTGGGGCACTCAACTAATGTTTACTGAATAAATGAAGGAGCCCTGCGTGGAGGTCCCGGTGGCTGGCATCACTCAGGCTACTCTTGATACCTGCCTCTTCCAGAGCCCCTTAAAGGAAAGTGGCCCCAAAGAGTCCTTTCTGCATGAGCAATTGGTTATGGCTGCTGCCAGGTTGTCAGCAAAGCCACCTTCTTCGCCTGCTCCCGCAGATGAGAGCACGGATTGGGGCCAGCTGCAGGGAATGAGGCTAGCCTCTTCTGATGGCTCGCCCAGAGATTCTGCCCAATATGATGCTCTATGTGGGACGGTGGCTAGCTGGCCAATCAGATAGCTCCTTCAGAAGGTCATTGGCATGGAAGCATCATTCTGAAGGCCACCGAGTTCCATTCAGGCTCCCCAGCCCAGTCTGGAAGCCCCCTTCCGCCTTCCCATGCCCCAGAACTGAAGGTGTCTCCATGTGTCCCTTCCACACACACTAAGAAGTCTGCATCACAGGAGAAGATGGCCAGTCACTCTCTTTCTCTCTCTGACAGCTCCCTGGCCGCCCCGTGACCATTCCTCTGGGTGGTCCCTCCTTCTGCAGTTGGGCAGGGTTGGGGGTTTGCTCCCTGCACCTGGCCCCTGACCCAGCTGGCCACATTCAGGGAATGGCCTGTCTGCGCACTGACCCCAACCCGGAGGGGCACGCTTGCAATTAGTTCATGAGTTCAGGGCCCTGCTGTCCTGTCTTCCTGGCCTCCCCCTGCCTGGGTCATGGGGAACGAGGGAAATGGACTGCCTTTCTCTCACACACAGTATCTCTTGACAGAGAGAGGCGAAGCATTTGGCACCCAGGCTCACTTGGGTGGGTCGAGTGAGCTGCACCAGAGAGACTGGGCAAAAATAGGAATTTGTTGCTGATGCTGCAGGAAATGTGCTGGGAGCAGGGGTCCTGAGAGGGCAGGAGGGGAGGCCTCCAGGGACTAGGAGGGATTGAGCCACGCTTGTAGGCAGGCAATGGTCTTCCCCAACCAGCCGTCAGTGATCGGGACTTGTGCTAGGTTGGTCTTGCTCCCACCCCACCCCCACCTTGCCCATCCTTTCAGCAGTTCCTCCTCTCTTCTCCTCCCCCCTCTTCGGGGAACCAGTGCCCTTGTGCTTCTGGAAACCACATGTTCCAGTCTCTGAAGGATAACTCAGATTTAAATCAGACCATGTGTCACTGTGCTGTGACTGTCCTGAAGCCTCCTGCCTGGAAGGACACCCACACCCACACTGAGGCATGAGGTGGCTTGAGGCAGAGGGTGAGGAAGGGGCATAGATCAAAGAGTATCGCCTAGAAAACCACATTCCACCAACAAAGCACACCTCTTAGACTGGGATGGACCAGTCCAGTCAGGAATGCAACAGAGTGGGGCTCCACTCAGGTCTGGCTGTGTGGCCTTGGGAAAGTTGCTGCCCCTCTCTGTGCTTTGAGGGGGTTGACAAGCCAATTGTAAATGCTGCTGGGTCTCTCTCATAGCCATTTTCATTTAAGAATGACACTGTTATCTTCAGTCTCCTTAAAGCATCTTTTCTGAGGAGATGCTGCCAGCAGTTTCTACATTGCCCTTTATGACAACTCAGAGCCGCTGCCAAGGGCCCTGCTCTCGACATTGACCTTTCTGAGGACGTGGCGGGTGGGGGGAGCCCAGGGCAGAAGGAGGGAGGTGGGTTCTGAGAGTGGGCTGTTGCTTCGCCTCCCTCCACATTCTCGAGCTCTCCAGGTAGATTTTCCTGCCCTAGGCTCTGTGATCCCTGCCAGCCAGCTCTCCCCCCGCCCTAGGGACACATAAGCTGTCCCTAGCTGGTCCATCTGGCTGGGCTGGACTTGGGTCCTCAACCAAACTCCTAAGGTCTGATGCTCCCCAGTGGGTGCCAGGAGAAGACAATGGTTTCTTGGAAAGCTGCCCCCTTGCCCACTGCCAGGGTCAGATGGGATTTTCTCTGAGGGAAGGGTCTGGCCATGATTCACAGCCATCTGGCAACTCAAAGCTGATGTTCTGAATGTGTGGTTTTCTTTCTCTCTTCGTCTCTCCCTCCAGCCTCTGGTTTCGATTTCTTCTCCTTCCCAACACCAACACAGTTACTGTGAAAGGAGCAGTGTAAAGTGCTGGATGACTCCCCACTGCTGTCCAATCGGAAGTCCTGGGGCTAAGAGGGGCTTCCGAGGTCACTGTCACTACCCATGTCTCTAAGCCTGGCCACACTGGGACTATCAGACCAGCCACTCTGTCAGCTAGGACCTCGGCCCTTTGCCTCTGCACCCTGCTCTCCTCACCTGCAGGTGAGGGGTTGGACTAGAGGAGGGAGGGCAGCCAGGTGAGACTGAGGGGGTGACCCTGATGCCCAGTGAGCTGTGCAGCATTGGGGGATGTGGTTCCCCTGCTTCCTGTCATTCCCTCCTCCTCTGGGGTTGGTTTGGGGGTGGGAAAGTGATCCCCTGAAAAGAACTAAGGCGTCCTCTGTCTGCCTCCCCCTCCCTTAGGTCTTCCTCCCTGTCCGGGCCCACATGCCCTACTGAGAAGGTACTCTGTGTCTTCTAAGGGACCCCATCTCTCTAGATCTTCGTCGCTTTGTCCTCTGATTTCTATGTCTGGCTCTCACATCTCCTGTGTCTTTGCCTGTCCCCATCTCTGCTTTCTCCCCAACTCTATTGTCTCTCTGACCCTGTTGGCGTGTCTCTCTGTCCCATTCTGTCTTTCTCTGACCATTTCTCTGACTCTCTCTCCCCATGGCCCTCCTTCCTGCACTCATCACTGTGGGCTGTATATCCGCTTTGCAGCCATCTCACGGAGAAAATAAAAGAAGGAAAGAAAAAGAACCATTTGGTTTTCATCAGGGTAATGAAACCCTGGTGGCCTTGCAGTGTGGCTGCAGGGCCTGCCCACCTCCCCGCTGCAGCCTCCAGGCTTGGCGCCCAGCCAGGTGCTGCCTGCTTCCAGAAACACACCAAGCATAGGGACAGAGCAGGACCCCACAGGGGCCAGGGCATGTTTCCAAATGGAATTAGGTGTTTATTATGGACTGAATGTTTGTGTTCCCCCTAAATTCATGTATTAACACCCCAACTCCCAGTGCAACAGTATTCGGAGGTGGGGCCTTTGGGAGGTAATTAGGTTTAGATGGTGTCATGAGGGTGGAGCTCCATGAGGGGATTAATGTCCTTATACTAGAGAATGAGACTTGAGCTCTTTTTTTCTGCCATCTTGCACACAGCAAGAAGGCAGCCATCTGCAAGTCAGGAAGGGAGCCTGACCTGCACCAAGGCTGACCTCATCCTGTGCTCTCCACCCTCACCCAGAGCTTCTGGAGCTTCCGGTGTCTGTCACAGGGCCTCCCACAGGAATGTGAGGAAGGCCCCCTGTTCCAGGGCTGGGCCTGCCTAAGGGCCGTCCCCCAACCCAGGAGCCTGGGAACCTCACTGCCTTGACTTCGGTTGGCTCAAAGGTCCCAGGACTGGTTCCTGGTAGGCATGTGACACTGACCCGCTGTGCTTCTTGGGTGGAAGAGGAGGGGAAACTACCACTAGGGACAGTGCAGGACTACCTTCCCCCATTCTCCCAGCCACAGTCTTGCATCCTAGGAGCATCTGTGTGCCTGCATGTGACCCCTGGGAACCACTTCTTTGCTGGTAGCAGGCCTCCCTCCTCTTCTCCGCTCTTCCTTCAGATGGCAGTCACCCTGAGCATACACAGCTCACGGGTGAAATTATAAGGCAACTTTATTTTTGCCTTTATTCAGTATCTTTTCTGGTCACTTTTAGATAACTCAACTTGGTAAAACGCTGTTTTAATTAAGATACTCAGAATATCCAGACCCATGAAATAGCCCATGAACTTAATTAAAAATTACAGCCCCTCTCCCTCCGCCATCTACCTGCCCGGGTGGGGTGGTGAGCCCAGATTTCTGCACCAGCTTTGCCTGCCTCTGACCACTGCCCTCACGTTCTTCCAGCTGCACCAGTAAAGCCAAGCTCCTGCTCAAAATGCTCCTTTGCCTTCCTGGAAAATTCTGTTCCTAGGTAATTCCTTCCAGACTGTGGGGCATCTTGTTCTCAGTGCTTTGCCATGCTTGCCAAAGAGCTCTGACACTCTGACATCGTGCAGTTGTGCTCCGATGGCAAAGAATGTTTCAGAAGGGTCAGGGCAGCCCTTCCCATGGAGACCACTGCGGCAGTAGAGGCCAAGTTGAAAGTGTACTGGACTTGGGAGCCAGGAACCCCGGCCCAGGTTCTTTCTGACACTGCCACTAACTGGCTTCCCCCTCTGCACCTGAACTTTCCACAACTGTGAAGTGGGGGTGACCTGGGTGACCCTGAAGTTCCTCCTCACCCTGGCCCTCTGAGTCATGAGAAGCTGCTCCAAGCTGAGCACAGCTGGGCCTAAGTGCAGCTCACCTCCGGGCTCTGCTTCCTGGGGCCTCAGCCAAACCCTGGGCTTCCTGCCTGGTGAGACCCAGGCACAAGGGGCCTTCACAGAGCCTTCGCGTGGTTTTGCTGGGGAGCAGGGCGGGGAGCCTTGCCGAGCTAACACAAGGCCACTCTGTGTTCAGGCTGAGGGAGGCGTGGACACAGTGGCCCATGGGGACTCTACCTTGCCTCTGGGTTTTTCCGTGGCCTTTTTCAGAGCCTTTCATTTGATCATCAAATAACCCTGAGCAGTAGAGACTGATGAGGACAGTTAGCTCCATTTCACATTTGAGGAAGCAGAGGAGCTGAGGCGCCGTGAGGTAGGGATACCGGAGGACACAGTATATCAGAGCAGTCAAGAGTGTCTGCTACTCTGCCATTTAAACTAAGACTCAATTTTCTCACTTTAAAAAGCAAACTCTTAACTGCTCTGGTAGTCTGACCATGCTCCGTGGTAAGGGAGGCTCAGGGACACCTCGGCACAAGATGGGACCCCAGACCCAAACTAATGCAAAGGCATAGCCCTAAGAGATCAATGATGGACCAGGTGGTATTCTAGAACTTTCTGTACTTCATCTCCTATCATCTTTACAGCAGCCCTGTAGGTCAAGGATCTTTTGGCTCATTTTTCAGAGGGAGAATGGGCGGCTGAGAGTCTACACACAGGCAGAAGTCAAACTCGGGTTCCAAGTTAGGTCCATCCATCACCTTGTGCTGCCCTCTCGGATGTGGGTTTGGTTCAGAAGGCAAAGCTCTGATTCTGCATATCCCTTCCCTCCCTCCGGACATTGGCCCGCTGGGTTTGGTCGGGCTGGGACTCCAGGTTCTGATACAACCAAGAAAACCAGGGAAGGAAATCTCTGAGTTTGAGAAACTTATATGAAATCCCCTTCCTCAGACCAAAGCCAGTTTTTATGGAGAAATTTTACAGAGATTAAAGAGTTACATACTTTTGGAAAACCTAGGGAAACTAGAAGAAGGAAAAAAACATTCATCAACTCCCTAGAGGGAGAATGTCTTTCATTAAACTTGGAAATCATCAATGAAATCACAAAGGAAAGATTAGCAGGTTTGACTACAGAAAAATGTAAATTTTCTGCATTAAAAAATGACTGGAAAGGGCAAGTGGGGAGAAATATTGACAGCAAGTAAGGAAGATAAAAGACTACCTATTTTTATTTATTTGTACTCTGCTGCCCTCTTAAAAAGTTTTGAAGAGGGAATATTACATAGAAGCTCATACAAACTGATAGGTTAAAAACAAAAAGACATCTATAAATAGGCAAGGGGCATTCCACCTAAGAAAGAAATGATCGACATAAAACAAATTATAACTGGTAAATAGATTTTTAGAAAAATGTCCAATCTAGCTAATCACCGAAGAAATGCAAAGTTAAATAGGAAAAAAAAAATTCAAATGACATCCAGTGCTCATGTAGGTATGATACCAATTACATCTTACAATTCTTAAGGAAGATAATATGGCAAGAAGATACAAAGAACTAGAAAAATACTGGTTCTCTTCGACAGAGTAATCTTACCACTGGGGATTTATGCCGAAGATTTTAAAATGTGAGAAGAACTAGGTGCACAAAGATGCTCATTGCAGCATTAAAAAAAAAACAAATAGCTGAAAACTGAAAATGGCCTAAATGTCCAAAAGCAAAGGAATGGTAAGCTCAAGTTCACCCTATCCGCTCAATGAAATACATTGCAGCTAAGAAGTTCGCAGAGACCTATGGCAAATACGAACACAAAATAGCAAAAACAAAACGTTAAGTTTAAAAAGCTGGATATATAATTAGCATTACATAATTTATATAGTATGAATACAACCATGTGAAAACAATGCATACATACAAATATGAGAAAAGCAGGCCTGCCCCAAACCTGTGCAGGACCTGGGGCAGAGATACAAATAGAGACCACATGCCAAACACCTAAATATTAAATAATTTTAAATTATTGCTTATTAAATATTTATTAAGTTGATTTAATAATAAATATTTGCATTAACATAAATTCAATGTCATTCTATCAAACACTTAAAATTATTTATTGCATATTAAATTATTAAATAATTCAAGCAAAAGAGATTGTCGAATAAAATGTCAAATGTCCTCCTGCCTTGTGATAAATTGTGTATTGTAATCCCTAGAGTGACCACTAAGAAAATAACTCAACAAACACAGTTTAAAAACGAACTGAGAAATTTAAAATATTCTAGAAGAACATCTACTTCACACAAAAGAAGGCAGTAAAGGAGAGCCAGGGGGGAAAAACAGTCATGAGATACATCAAAAACAAATAAAATGGTAATCCAGTCATATCCGTAATTGCTGTTATGGACTGAACGTTGGTGTCCTCCCCCAAATTCATATGTTGAAGCCCTAATTCCCAATGTGATTGCGTTTGGAGATGTGGTCTCCGGGAGTTAGGAGGTTTAGATGAGGTAGTGAGGGTGGGACCAGCACTATGGGATTCGTGCCCTTATGAAGAAAGGAAGACCAAATCGCTCTCTCTGCCATGTGAGGAGTCAGGGACAAGGCAGCCATCTACAAGCCAGGAAGAGAGTTCTTACCAGGAATCATATCTGCCAGCATATATACCTTGAACTTCCCAACTGCCAGAACTGTGAGAGATAACTGTTTAAGCCACCGAGTCTATGGTATTTTGTTGTAGCATCCCAAGCTCTCTAAGACAATTACACTGAATCATAGCAGCATTATTTGTGAAAGCTCCAAACTAGGCAACTCAAATGTCCATCAACTCGTGAATGGATAAGCAATGGATTACTAGTCAACAATTAAAAAGGAATGACCTACTGCCCTGGCCGGGTGGCTCAGTTGGTTGGAGCATCGACCTGTATACCAAAAATATTGTGGGTTCAATCCCCAGGCAGGGCCCATACTTAGGCTGCATGTTCGATCCCCCATTAATCCCTGGTTAGAGTACATACTGGAGGCAACTGATCAATGTTTCTCACATCGGTGTTTCTCTCTCTCTCTTTCTCCCTTCCTCTCTCTAAAATCAATAAAAAACATATCCTCAGTTGAGGATTTAAAAAAATAAATTAACTACTGATATACATTGTAATATGAATAAGCCTCAAAAACATTATGCTAAGGGAAAAAAGCCAGATGCAAAAGACCATGTACTCTCCAATTCCATTTTTCAGACATGTCCAAAACACGCAAATCTATAGTGGCTGGCTGGGGCTGGCAGTGTAACAGGAACTGACTGCAAATGGCCACAGAGGTTTTTGAGGGGGTGACAGAAATGTTCTAAAACTAGATTATGATGATGGTAATGGTGAGGCACAACTCTACAAACTTACTACAAAATCATAGATTGAAATGTATATTTTAAATAGGTGAAACATATCAACAAATTATGTCTCAATAAAGCTGTTTTTTAAATATGCTAAATTTTAAAAATTATACTGCCAATATACAGAATGGGGTAAAATGTTTGCAAATCATGTCTCTGATAAGGGACTTGTATCCAGAAAATATAAAGAACTCTTACAACCCCAAAATAAAAAGATAAATAACTCAATGTAAAAATGGACAAAAGATCAAAACAGACATGTCTCCAAAGAAGATATGCAGATGGATGATGAGCCCGTGAAAAGATGCTCGATATCATTAAGCATTAGGAAAACGCAAATCTAAACCACAAAACCAGGTGAGACACCACCTCGTACTCGCTAGGATGGGTATAATAAAAAGGTCTGATAAATAAGTGTTAGCAACGAGGTAGAACCCTCAACCCTCGCATACAGCAGGAGGGAGTGTAAAACGGTGTAGTCACTTTAGAAAACAGTTTGGTAGCTCCTTGCCATCAAACATGCAGTTCCTGTACAACACAGCAGTTACCACTTCAGTATGTACTCAAGAAAGATGAAACACATGTCCCCACAAAAACTTGTACATGAAGTTTATAACTATAATATTCATAACGACCCGAACATGGAAACAGCCCAAATGTCCATCATCTGGTGAATGGATAAATAAAATGTGGTATACCCATAAAATTGATCATTATTCATTAATAAAATGAAGTACTGGCACACGTCACAGCATGGATGAACTTTGAAAATATTATGCTACATGCAAGTAGCCAGTCACAAAGGACCAAATATTGATTAGGCAAATCTACAGAGATAGAAACTAGCACAGTAGTTACCTATGGCTGAGGGAGGGGAGAGAAAAATGGGTATAGGGTTTCTTGAGGATGACAAAAATGTTCTAAAATTGTGGTGATGATTGCAGTGCTCTGTGAACATACCAAAAACTATTGACTTGTACACCTTAAATGGGTGAATTGTATGGTATATGAATTATATCTCAATAAAGGTGTAAAAACAAAATGATAGTATATGCTACTGTCACTGATTATCACTTGCATTTCCCAGAATCCCCGTATTATCCTTCTCTTGTCTCCATAAGTTCTTTCCAGAGCAACCAGCGGGCTCTTTTTGCAGCCCTCCCATGCTCTCGCTCTGGCCTCCCAGCTTTGCTTTCCTTGCATCGCTCCTCTGCCTTGGTCCCTGTCCCAGGGACTGGCATCAGCAACCCCGCGAGTCATCCAGGATTCCTCCCTTTCCCATACCGCGCCCCCTCGCCCCCACCACAAACTTATCCAAAAACCTGGTTCATTTTTCTTCCTAAATGTTTCTTGAAATGTACTTGTCTTGTCATCTGTACCACCTTTCTTTGCAGGCCAACATCAGTGTTGCTTGGAGGGCTCCAGAAGCCTCCTCACTGGCCTCCCTGCCTCCAGCCTCGTCCTGTTTCCATCCTCCATACAGCAGCCAGAGTCATCATTTAAATTACAGCCAGTGAGGACTCCCCACTGACCAACCCCCTGCAGGTTGTGATCTCCAGCCTCACAGCTTCCTGCCCCCACGTTTGGAGCAGCCTTGCCCTAGGGGTCACTGTCAGCCCTTGCTGGCCCCAGCTCTGCATTCCAGCCTGCAGGAAGGGGGAGATGGAGGAAGTGTGGGGCAAGCAAGTACTTTTCAAAGAAGTAACACAAAAGCTGCACACATCCTCTCATTCCATTCCACTGCTAAAAACGTTGTCAACTCAGCTGCGACGAAGGCTGGAAAACAGAGTCATTCGTTGGGTGGACTTTTGCTCTTACTAAAAAGTTTCATTACTAAGAGAAAAAGGAGAAGGTGGTTCATGGGACATCACGACTTCTTCCACACACTCCTGAGAGCCACCAGGAGCTGCCTCCTGGGACTGACTCTATACTCAGAGGTGCTGGAGGCATGGCTACATGGGGACTATATCAGGTATCGACCACTCTGTAGCTAACCTCCCAAAACTTAATGGCTTAAAACAACAGCTCTCTCCTTGGCTCATGCTTTTGTAAGTGAGCAATTTGGCCGGGCTCTGTTGGTGGTTCTGTTGCTGGGGTCAGCCAGGCAGTTGTAGTCATCTGGTGGTTTGATTAGGGGTGGCTGTCTAAGCCGTCCTCACTCACGTGCCCCGCAGTTGGCAATGGTAAGGCTGAGACTTTCGTATCTCATCTGATCACCTGGAAAGGTGAAGGGGAGGGGGAGCACTGTTGTGGATTAATGGTGCCCTCCGCCAAAACATAAATCCATGTCCTTATCCTCGGAACCTGTCAATGTGACCTTATTTGGAAAAAGGGTTCTTGCAGACATGACTAAGGATCTTGAGATGAAATCATCCTGGCTTCTTCAGGTGGGCCCTAAATCCAATAATAAGTGCCCTGATAAGAGCCATGCAGAGGAGAAGACAGGTACAGAGGAGGAAGCCATGTGAGGGTAGAGGCGGGCATTGGAGTGATGCAGACAGAAACCTGGAACACCTGGAACCCCCAGCAGCTAGAAGATGCACGGGCGGATTCTCCCCAGAGCCTTTGGAGGGAGTGGGGCCCTGATAACACCTTAATTTCAGACCTCTTGCCTCCAGAACAACGAGAGAATAAATTTATGTTATTTTAAGCCATCAAGTTTGCAGTAGTTTGTTACAGCAGCCCTAGGAAACTAATATAAGCAAATTGCTCAAAATACAGCCTCCTGGGCAGCAGGGCCCACTGGCAAGGTGATTTCCCCAGAAGGCTGTGCAGCTCATAGGCCACATAAACACAGGCCTTACTCCCCTGCCAGTGGGTGGGCCCGTCTGCTATTTCCTGAGACCTGCAGTGCAAGAGGACTTGAATCCCGGTGTCCTGCTCCTCAGCATTAACACACACAATGCTTTCAAGAGATCTCAAGGGTAAAAGGAAGGACCAAGATGGATAAGTAGCTTAAAAGAGGATTATCAGATCACAGGGAGTGTTTGGTTTGGCTGCTTGTCTCTGACGGATGCAGAGTCCTGAGCATGATTTTACAGGCTGAGGGAAGAAGCAAAGGAAGAAGGAAAGGAGACAAGAAGAGTCACGCCCTTGATGCCGAGGGCACCATACTTCTATTCATGCATATCAGAGGGTCACAGAGGTTACGACCGACAGGGACCCTACTGTTTTGCCCTTCACTTTATGGATGAAGAAGCAGGGAAGGGAAAGAGAGAAGTGACCTACCCACAGCAGTTTGTGCCCAGCATCCAAACCCCTCCTCTTCCCATGTGTCCAGGACATCAGTGTGCCCTTGGCAAAGACAACTGTTTCTTTAAAACTGCCTTCGTTCATGTCTCGATGCATGTAAGATGCCTCTCCTCCTTCTCCTGTATTCCTGTGCCCTCATCCTGTTCCCCTGGATACAGTGGCTTATGAACCCTTTTTCCTGACAGCCGAGGAAATAGGGGTGGCCACTCGGCCGGGCAGACAGGGGAAAATGCGCTAGAAGCAGTGCTGGTCCTCCAGGTTGGCCAGTACCACAGCACCTCGCTGAACCCCTGCGTGTTCTTCTGCCTCCAGCAGAGAACCCTGGGGTCTTCAGTTCCCTGCATTCCACGCCAGCACGGTTTTAAGTCAGATTCTGGAAATAGAGTCACTCGCACAAGATTAGGGAGGCCAAAGACAAGAGAAGCCCTCCTTCTCTGAATTGGCAGGTGCGGGCATGAGCTAAAGCTCATACCTCCAGGTGAGTGCTTTTAAGTTGCCCACTCTGGTGCTGCTAGAGGCTGAGATGATCTGAGCATCTTTTTTGTTTTTAAAGATTTTATTTATTTATTTTTAGAAAGAGGGGAAAGGAGGGAGAAAGACAGGGAGAGAAACATCAACGTGTGAGAGAAACAGTTGGTCGCCTCTCACACACCCCCAGCTGGGGACCTGGCCGCAACCCAGGCATGTGCCCTGACCAGGAATGGAATCAGCGACCTTTCAGTTCGCATAGGCTGGCACTCAATCCACTGAGCCACACCAGCCAGGGCTGAGCATCTTTTTTTTTCTTTTACTCTGAAACATTTTTATATTTAGAATTAGCCAGCTGGACTCAGTTTAGACGATCCCAATTTTGTTGGCAGCACCCAAAGCATCATAGTTGGGAGCCAGTCGAACACAAGCCCGCTTCTCTCCATCAGGCCTGATCGGCCACGTCGATGTCACAGAGCTTCTCCACAGCCTGTTCGATCTGGTGCTCGTTGGCCTTGACATCCACAAGGAACACAAGTGTGTTGTTGTCCCCTATCTCCTTCATGGCTGGCTCAGCAGTCGGGGGAACTTGATGGTGGCGTAGTGGTCAAGCTGGCCTCTCCCGGGAGGCTCTTCTGAGGATATTTGGGCTGTCTTCGGAGCTACAGTGTCTTCGCCCCATTGGAGAGTGGACAACAGGTGGGTGGGTCTTCTTCTTTTGTGTGTGTGTGTGGCTGTGGACCTCTTTCAGCACTGCTTTCTGTGCCTTCAAAGCCTTTGCTTTGGCTCCGGCTTTGGGAGGGGCTGGGACTTCCTTCTTTGCCTTTGGTACCGTCTCCATGGAAAGGCCGATGGCAGCATCTTCTCCGTGATTCTGGCACTTCCTGATTTTGTGGGGTTCGATGCTGGCTTCCCTGACCTGCCTTCGTCCAGCCCTCCCATCAGTTAGATAAGCTTCTAACTCCTCTGTGTTCAAATCCTACGCATTTGGGACACCCAGAGTATCTGCTGTTTCTCTGACCAAACCCTAGCGGACACAGATAAAGAAGCAATGCGAAACGACGTCAGGGGAAAACTCTTCTGAAATGTACAAGTTTCCTTCTAGAAAATGAAGGTTTTTATATAAAGTGAAAAATTGGCCCCTGAACCATTGTTTGCTTGGTTTGTTTTTTGTTTGTTTGGCAGAAGCCATCTTGGCTGTGTGGCCCCAGGGCCATGAGGTGAACACAGAAGCTGTCTTCTTGTCGCAGGTGGGCACAGGTAACCAAGTTCTTGGTGATGGCAAAAAATGAATTGAACAAAATGCAGAGAGAGCTTATAGCAGAAAGAGAAAGAGAGCAGATTTATTAAGCGGTAGTACACTCCACAGAACATGGGAGCAGGCCAGCTCCAAGCAGAGGTTGATCCTCAGTGGTTGGAGGGATTCTGTTCTTACAGGGCAGATATTTCCTGGCTAGTTTTGGTGGGCTTTTATTGTGCATGTACAAATAGTTATATTACTTTTAAGTTGCTGCGCATGAGGTCTCGCATGGTTTTCCTTGACTGACCACTGGGGGAGAGGGGTCCCATAATGCTAATCCATTATAAAGCCATTACAATGAAACAGAGGTCATATAGCATCTCCTGCGCAGGTGCAGCCATGATTCACCATGATTCAGCACTTTTCCAGAGAGCGGGCGTGGGGGTGGGGGGAGGGGGCAACCGGTCTTAGAACAGGGTCTCTGTCCTCTGTTGATGTCTTTCGCCTTGGCCCGGGGGTTCCTCGGGAATTTCCTCCCTCCTGCCTCAGTCTGAGACATGTTCCAGAAAGGAAAGCCCTCAGCCATGCCTTCGCTCATCACGACAGAGATCCCAGAGAGTCGTGGACAACAGGGCCATCAAGGGCGAGAGTCCTCTTTCCCCCTGGGACTGTGGACACACAGGGCAAAAACCAGAAGCCACATAGAAATAAAGAGCCATCTATCTGAGTATGATCCTTCTAACTTTATGGGAACAAGGAAGAAAAAAAGTTAAAATTACCTCATTTTTTATAAAGAATGGGGACAAATGTTAACTAAGTTCAACTAATCCTTTAAGACAAATTTCAGTTGCTATTTTGGGTAAATAATAGTATTTGCTGCTTTTTACTGATACTTTTCTAGGTACTGCCTGCGGCTTTTTGTATATCATCCTATTTAATCTTGCCAGTGATGCCAAGGTCAGGATATCACTCCCTCAGTTCCATGGATCAGAAGCCTAAGGCTCACGGAGGTCAAAGCTGCCTGCTCCCAAGCCATTCTCTTTCTACCATGTTATTCTGCTTCTTTTCCTAGAAAGAAGGAAAGAAGAATAAGAGGGGAAGAGAAAAGCAGAAGGTGGAGGAAGTAAGAAAGACTGACAAGGAAAGAAGTGTGCAGAGACATGTTCAAGTAGAAAGGGGAGAAAGGGGAGAGAAACCCCAAGGGTTATGCAAAGCTGGAGAAACTCCCCATCAGCCCTACTCAGACGATGCGCTTCAGAATGCCAGCTCCGCTCTCGGCCATACCAGTTAGCCAGGTAGCCACTGTACACAGCTCTTCCACTGCTCCTTATTCTGTGTCAACCTAAGAAACATTCAAACCTGTAGAGAATTTTTGTGAGTTTATTTGAGCAAAACTGAAGACAATTGCTGGGAAGCAAAATCTCAATGGATTGAACCATGCTCCGGGGAATGGCAGTTTAAAACTTTATTTTATGCATTACAGCCAAAGGGGGAGACATAAGGACGTTACGTGAAATCCATTGTCGATGTATTAGGGCAGCAGAAGAAAGCAAAGCTGGGAAATGTCTGGGACTGGATGAAAAGTACAATGGAGAGAACATGCTTCTTTCACATTGGTGGGTATACCATACACAGCAATCAACAGTTACAGCACACAGAGACGGTATGCAGAAGAACAAAATAACAATAAGAGGCTCATGGTCTCTACTCTGGTGGGAGATTTTGCCCTGAGGGGTCTGGAAAAAAACAAATTATCTTGACTTGCCAAGGTATATTACCTTAAAAGCAAAAAGAGGACAGACAGCCTCAGTTAAGGTGACGAATGACCTTTTGTTAGGGAAAGATAGCTGTCTAGGATGTGACTACCCGCCAAGAACTGTTTAGTACGTGTTAATTTCAGACCATCCTTTGTGGTTACTTTAAGTCTGTGAGTTTGTAAGGCCTCCCCTGAGCTTCTCAGGTTTAGTATGTGGCTCCTTTTCTTCCACATCAGGCTTTCTGAGACTCCAATGTGAATGGAAAAAAAACACAACAATCTACTGAGTAAAGAGCTCTTTGGGTGGTCCCATCAGTGCTCAGAGTAATGTTACACAAGAGAGCAGATTATATCAAGCAAAGGGGCAGCCCCAGCCCCTGGGCTAACGAGGGTTGGGATTCAGGCTTGCCCTTGCACCAGGTAGCTGGTGAAAATTGTCTTGAATAGTCTTCTGCTTGTCCTTCCAGACTCTTCTCCAAACACCCTCAATCCTACCCTGATATCTTACACTCCCAGCTACCCCTGGGCTTACCTTCATGGGGTAATGACAGCCTCAGCCCCCACTGGCACAGAGTCTCTCTGTGTCTGAGTCCTGGGAGAAAGCATCTGGGTAGATGAGGCGGGACAGAGGCAGGCCTTCCTGGAGCCCTCCTGCCACAGCCTGGCCGTGGTCCCTCTCTGTGAACATGTAAGGCCAGGCCAGGGTTGGGAAGATCAAAGGGGCACCTGAGAGCGGGTCCCTGTCTCATGATATCCCAGATTCCCAGAGCATAGGCAGGGCCCTCAGGGGCCCTATAAGCCAATCATTTCAAAATAAGCCTTCATTTTATCAGTGAGGAGACTGAGGGTCAGAGATGTGAGGGCAGGAGCCCACGGCCACGCTGTCTGCACACTCACCCAGAGCCCAGACACCCGGCCCAGCGCCCTTCCCTCTGGCAGCCATGCGCCTCCCCCGGCCCCAGTGCCCAGCAAGCCAGCAAGCGCCTCACATGTGATTACAATTACCGTGGGCTTGGCCTGAGCCCAGCCACACCGCGAGCACGTCCAGACCTGGTCACTGGCCAAGTTTCCATCTCAGTAGAAAAATGAAAAGATTCAAGGCATACATGTTAATCCCAAACACACAAGCAGGAAGGAGTGGGGTGAGAGGGAGAGGGCCAGCCAGGATCTCTCAGGGCAATGTCAGCCCACCAAGAGCTCCTTTACCCAGGAGACAGACGCCCCCAGCCAACAGAGAACAGGCTCTGTGCCGGCAGAGGACCAAGGCTGCCCGACTGCTGGGCATTGTGGTTCAACAGCCATCTCAGGCTTATTTGTGGTTATAAACCATGCTGGCTCCCGGGTCCAAGACGGAATTCAGCTGTCAAGGTTTGACCAGTGGCCCCCATAGGAGTCACCCCTCCGCAGCTGGCTCCTTCCTTGTTCTAAGGAGTTTTCACACCCTCTGTGTTTTTATTCTCTTCTTCAGCATCACCATCCCCTGTCACAGGTAAGGAAACTGAGGCACAGAAATGAAGGAACTGGTCCGGAGCCAGGTGGCCATTGAGGTGGCAGGGAGACCTAGCACACAGGCTCTGGGCAGCCAGTCTGGCCAGCAGCCCCACTGCTGACACTACTGAGCTGCACAGGGCAGCCCGGACTGTGCCTAGGATTCTCCTGCTCTCTCCCGCCCACAGCCATGCCTGCCTCCGAGGTACGTGTACCTCATGAGCCGTCTGGCTTTGTCTGCCCCACGCCTGCTGCAAGGCCCTGGTGGGTCCCAGACTCCACCCTGGCTGCTAACTTGTGTCCCTCTGACGTTGACGTCTCACATCCTCGAGGCATCTAGACAAATATGTCTCCAGTTTTTCCAACCCAGAGGCAAAGGCTCCTCCTTTTCTCCCAGAGCTGAAGCAGTGCTGACTGAGTAACTCACCCCCCACCCCCCGGCTTGCCTCAACTCCCGGAAACCCCCATCTGCAGGCTCTGCTTGGTGCTGGCCTCAGGGAGGGCAGCACACTTGAATTTTCGTCCTGATATTTGAGCATCTAACCTTTGGGGACTTAGAACAGGTTAAATAGATATTAGGAGAATCACCACCCCCTGCCGTGGGGGGCAAAGGAATTAACATGTTACCAGAACTCTACTAACATCTACTGGTGGTGTGCTAAAAACCCTGTGCAGGCCAGCAGCCATCAGTTAAATATGAATCGTCAGGTGGGGAAGAGCTGTGGCCCCCGCGGGCAGGCAGGGAACAATGGACTGATTTCTGATGCCCCTGAGGGGATCCAATTCCTTAGAAAATGCGGTCTGCCTCAGATACATGTGCTTCTTTACACCGGCTTCCAGACTGGCTAGGGCGGCCCAGGGCCTGCGGCCAGGCATCTGAGTGAGGGCAAGGCCAGAGTGCAGCTTCTTGCGGACTCTGGGATTTATGGGCTTCCTGGCCCGGCCAAGCAGCCTGGTTTTGAGGCCAGCAGCTGGACGAGGAAGTTGGCCAAGTTTTTCTCAGAGGCTTTGCAAGCAGTCGGGCCCCTGGGGAGAAGGCCTTTGAAACACGGGGGTGTTATCTAGTCTCCACGAGAGTCAGAGCCTCAGTAAGGGCATTTTCCTGACGGAGGCAGGGGGCTGGGATGGGGACACGTTATTCTTGAAAGGGCCTCTCTTTCCTTTGTCCTGCTTTCAATAGGCCCAAATGATCACTTTCTGTTTAAGCCAGTCTTGCTTTTTCCAAAGAAATGAAGACAGATGTTTTTCCAGGTCTAGTTATAAAAACTATAAAGTTGGAAAGATGGAGAAAAACCTCCACAAGGTACACCCAAAGCCCATGGGAGGGGCCGCTCTGAGGGTCACCCGCTGGCAGCGGTGGTTCCCTCGGCGGCCCGGAGACCCCCGATCTCAAAACAACCCTGCCCCATCTATTCCCGTCCCCATTGCCAGAGTTAAAGTCCATTTCTTCCTGTCTGTCCCCATGGGAACGTGAAAATGGCCAAGAGACTAGAAGAGACAGTGATTTGGGTCCTTCTAGAATCTAAAGGAAAGCAGTTGGGGTGCCTGTCACCACAGGGCACTCAGCCCTTAAAACCTGTACTGTCCCAAAAGAGACTGAGCCCCCGAACCAGGGTTGCCCCAGGCCTTCCTGTCCCTCTGTCCTGCAGGAAGATCCTCCAAACTGCGCCAGCATGGGGACCGGTGGGAGGTCACCTGCCTAAGTGGAGGGAGTCAGTCTTTTGATTTTGCTCTGATCAAGAAAAACAGAGTGGTGTCCCTCGATTCCCTGGTTTAAAAGTGCTGGTGGGGGAAGTTGGGGGAAAGGAAAAGCATCCGATTCTCTGCCCCCCTGTCGAAACTCAAATCTCGATTTCCCACAGGTAGAGGTGGGCTGGTGGGGCCGGGGAGCAGGCATCTGGCCACAGCGTCTGGTCTCTGGTGGCCTCTCCAGCTCTGACAAGCTCTGAGCTCTGGATCCAGGCTCTGGGGGACCCCCATCACCTGCAGCAAACCTCTCCCTGTTTCCACAGAAGCTCACAGCCCTGGCCACACAACGCGACATCTTCTCGACACCGGAGACAGAGATAAGAGGCAGACAGGAAGGGAGGCCTGGGAGCTGGAGATGGGCCCAGGGAGGGAAAGCAGGCTTCCTGCTCAGCAGAGGCACCCAGACCCCACTGGAGACTGGATGCGATGGGAGGGGACGCCGGTTCTCACTGTGCTTTGGGACAGTGCCAAGTCCGACCTGACACGACGACTGGAGCCTGAGCACTGGTCAGAACCTGCACTCCCCTGACCATGCCCAGGCCTTCGAAGAAACAGGGACCGAAGAGCTAATCCAGTCACTGGGAGCGCTGTTCACTCTGGGTCCTAGTGCCTGGGCGAGGTCTGGCATGTGGGCTCGTGGCACTCAGGAAATATTTGAGGAAAGAGCGACTTGCTGGATTACTCCTGGCAGTGAGCTGGCATTTTAGCTGGGACAGTTTCCCTAGGGATGAATTTCAGAGGCAGAAAAGACAACCTGGTGTCCTTGGAAACAAACACAGAGGGCCTTGGTTAGGTATGGAGGGGTTGCATGCAGGAATTTGGATGACCTGAGCTCTTGACCTATCTGGGGTATCTGTAGGAAAGTCATCCAGGAACAACAAGAATAATAATGGGTGCTCCAGTGTGCAGAGTGTAGGGAGAGGCTTTTCTGACAGAGTCATTTCAAGGTCACCTCTGGGCCTCCTTGGACCCTGAAGAATAACCGGAGCGGCCCAGCCTACTTCCCGGCAACCCAGGAACCCCTGAAAAGTGGGGGTTGTTTGGGGACTCTACTTGGACCCTCACTGAATCCTTACCCCCCTGAACTCCCACCTCCAGACAATCAAACAGCCTCCTCTGGGATCGCATGCACACATTCCATGGACGGTCTTGGTTCCCCTCTCAGCCTGGACAAACAGAGTGAAATACGGCATCCGGCCACACTCGGCTCAGCTGCTATCTCTGGGCAGAAACCTTAGAGGAATCCCAACTCCGGCCAAGGAAAACATGAGTTCAGTCTGGCCAAGCCAGGTGGCTTCTTTCTCCCTACCTTCCATTCCCCCCATCCCCACCCTCTGGAGCCAGTGAGCTGTTTGGGTAACCCCAGGACCCCACTCCCACACTGCCTGCAGCCAGACCGTGCATTCCAGCAGGATTCCAGGACCTTGGCCTGGCTATCGGTCACTGGTCTCTGAAAGCATGAGAAATATGGGGCTCTGGTTGCTGGGCGCCAGCCCACCTTGACCATCCTGCTTTCCCTGGACAGGGATCCCTTCGGGGAGGGGTGACTGTCCTCAGTGGAGGAGCCTACTCCCTGGCTCCTGACCTCTGGCCTCTGACTCCTGACCCCTTCCCGGAGCAGCATAGCACCCCCATTCTACAGGTAAAGGAAGATATTTCCTGACCTCCCTTGACATCTTCCATTCTCCTTCAGGGCTAACCTCTTGCTGACGTGTTGACATGTCCTATCTGCTGGGCTTTGTGAAAAAAACTTTTCCTACCTTAATGGCTTCTGGTTCAAAAGTTTTGCCACTTTCTCTTCTCCAGATGAAGATCCCCGGGGCCTCACACACAGCGTTTTGTTCACTGTAGAGCAGTGTTGTCCAGTAGAAATAAAATGCAAACCATAAATGAGAGTTGTGTATGTAATTTAATATTTTCTAATAGCCACATTTTTAAAAAAGGAAGCTGAAATTCATTTCAATGCTATGTTTTATTTAACCCAATATATTTATATTAACCCAAATGAATATTACCATTGCAAACTTTAATTAACATAAAAAATTATTGATGAGATATTTTATTTTCTTTTTTTCATGCTAAGTGTATTAGTTTCCTAGGGCTGCCATAACAAGTTGCCACAAACTTGTGGCTTAAAATAATAGAAATGTATCCGCTCACAGTTCTGGAAATTAGAAGGGAACAATCCCTGTGTGCCTCTTCCAGCTCCACTGGCTGCCGGCAATCCTCGGCCTTCCCTGGTTCACGGCCGCCTCACTCTGGTCTCTGTCCCCCTCACCACACAGCCTTCTGCTTTCTGTGACTCTGTAGCTTCTCGAGGCCTTCTTATAAGGATAATTGTCATTGGACTCAGGGCCCACCTTTCTCCAGTAAAAATCTCATTTTAACTCAACCAGTTATATCTGCAAAGACCCCATTTCCAAATAAGGTCACATTCTGAGGTTCTAGGTTGGCATAAATTTTAGGGGCACACCATTCAACCCAGGACAATGTCAGATTCAAATTTATCTGATGAGTATGGTCTGTGATCACTCACCCATCTGATTTTTGGCTCTCAAATTTCTGTCACTTTTGTCTGTTCTGTTGACCGTCCCTTTATTTTCATTTTGGTGGTGCTTGGGGCAGGACCCAAGATAAAAAAGAAATGTGAGATTAATTTCAGTTAATTTTATTTAACCTGATATATCTAAAATAGTGTCATATCAGCATATAACAAGGATAGAAAATTATCAATAAGTTATTTTACCTTCTTTTTTTCATACTAAGTCTTCAAGATCCCATGTGCATTTGACCCTGACAGCACATCTCAATGCAAGCTAGCTGCATTTCAAGTGCCCCATAGCCAGCTGTGGCTGGTGGCTACCTTGTTGGATAGCACAGCTCAAGAAGGAAGAGGGCTGAGGCCTATGACAGTGCTGGGGACACCCCTAGGGATATCAGTGGGTTCCAGGGGGTGGCATTTACTGATGGCTTCATCACCTCCAGGGTTTTTCCTGATTATCTTTCACGTGCCTCTCCATGGTGGGGGAAGGGAGTCACATGAGGCCAGCTCACAGCACCTCTACATCAGACCAGAAGGTAGACTTGTTCATTCACAGGGAAAACAATTAACACTTGGTTGCCCTCTCATCTGTCCGAGCATCCCACCCCTTCCCTGAGGCTCAGTTCTGGGGGAGCCAGTCCTGGGGAGCCTGGACTCAGAGCCAGGACAGCCCTTACTAAGTGCGGATGATTGAAAACCTTGGGGAGTGGCAGTGTGAGGCATCCACCTCCCCAGCAGCTCCACCCGTGGCAGGGGGACACAGCCTGACTTCCTCTTCCTCTCTGGGGCAGTGTGATCTGGGTGTGGCCACATGCAGGGACCCGGCTCCTTTCTGCACCTCCATGGCACACCTGGCCCGTTCCCACCCACTGACAGCCTTTTTCTCTGGACCGACATTGGTCTTGCCAGCCTGGGGCCCATTCTCTTATTTTAGGATGACTTTGCCCCTGTCTGCTTGGATGTCTCAGTGTCTGTTTTATGGTCAAACTCTCAAAGAGCAACCTCGCCTCTCAGCAAACACTTTTCCTCATCTTGCTCCGTCAAAATACCCGCAATTCTTTATTCTCCCAGACCCTGCTCCCAGCCTCTGTGGGTTTTTTTGTTTGTTTGTTTTTTGTTTTTTCGTTTTTTGGTTTTTGTTTGTTTGTTTTTTTAGAAGACCAGAAATAAACAGGATCCAGACCTGGAAACTGGACCCAGACATCTCTTACCCACCACCCCTCGGGCTCTTGGGCCTGCCTGTAGTAGGGGCATAGCCCATGCACAGAATGTGCCCGGTGGGGAGCGCCCTGCCTGTCCTCAGGACCCAGGGACAGCAGCACCGGAGGCTGAGTAGCAGGGTGATGGAATCCTCACGCCTGCACTCAGGAGCAAAAGTCACTGTGGGTGGAAAATCAAGTGCAGAGAAATGGAGAACAAGTGTAGCGCATGAGGAATCTCCGAAGTTGATTCAGAGTTACCACCAGTCTCTTAAAGCTGCCGATGACCCATCTCTCTCTCTCTCTCTCCCCCTCACACACACACACACGCACAGGCACGCACGCACACATCTTGAGAGCCTTCCAATTTTTCGTGCTATGCATGGACTTCACAAAAAGTGACTCAACCTTACATAAGAATCTGAGGGGGCCCAGAAGTGCGATGACTCATTGCTTTGAAATTCCCAGTGGGTTACACATGTCTTCTTAGATGATTTTTAAAATTTTATCTTTAATGGTTGTCAAAAGAGAAAAAATACTTGGCTTGGGAAGCAGATTGGGGTGCGCATCCTGCCTCAGGGCAGGAAAGAATAGTCGTGAGGGACGGGAGGGGACTAGCAAGGGACAGGCCCTTTCGGCAGCCGGGGAATCAGGCGGAGCGCAGGACGCCCATCGCAGAGCCTCAGGGCATTTCAGGAAACCCAGTGTGACCATCACCTCAAGAATCCCCCTCCGGAGCCTCCGGACGGACTTTGATTTGGGAGGTTTGTCCAGCTGCAGAGCCAGGGCTGGCTGAAAAGCCGGAGTGCGGCCGGGCGCCGGTTTCCAGCTCTGATCACACGCTCGCATCCTCGGGGGAGCTTTTAGAGTCTCGGTGCCTAGGTCACACCCTGGACCAACTAAATCATAATCTCTGGAGACCAGGCTCAGGCATCAGAATTGTTCAGGTTTCCTGGGTGACTTCAATGTGCAGCCCATGAGGAGACGCTGCTGCTGGGGGAGGCGGGGGGTGGTGCGCGGTCTGGGGCCATTTTACACCAGGTAGATAATTCCGGTTGTTGATACCTCTCTGACTCTCAGAGGGTCATTAGTCATTCCCTTGAATTTCAAATACAACCAGATGTGGTTCTCCAGGGCACTTGAGAGTTTCCCCCTTCTCAGTCATGTTGCCAAAAAACTGAAAGAAAGCACTTCCCTGCAGGGAAGATTGGTAGTGCCAAAGAGCTGACAAGCGGCAGCTGGGGCGAGGTGAGCCAGCCTGTAGGAGCCAGCAGGCCTCGCAAAGGACAGGGCCACCAGGCTCTCTTATGGAGAGCCTCTGGGTTAGCCCAGGTGTCTCTTCACAGGCCTGGGGTCCGAGGCCTGCAGGCCACCTGCACCCACTCTCCTCTGCCAGGTCAACCCTGCCTGAGCCACCAATGGCTCCCTTGAACATGGGACCAACTCACAGGCCACATGCTGGTACTTAAAGACACACCCAACCTACCCACAATGTTCCTCTCCCTGATGCACACGCACCTTGCCCCACCAGCTGTCCCTTACTCCCCCAAATGCCTTGGCCACTCATCCATCCAGATGTCCTTTGGTCTAGCAGATGTACAAGGTCTTCAGGCATCTCCCATGGAGAGCAAATGCCCCTGGCAGGAAACCCCCTTGTCAGCCCATGATTCAGTGGGGATCCGCCGACCTAAATACACTCTTGCAAGCACAGCGGACGAGTCCTTGGCTCTAAGGTGAGGCAACAGTGCAGAAAGCACCTGGACACAATCCAGCCCCCCAGCCTCATCTGCAGATTCCTAGAGCTTGGGGCTGGCTTTCTTGTGGCTCCTTGACACATGGCACTGCCCATGCCATCGCTGCCCCACCCCATCTCCTCAGACACGTTCTGCCCTCCTCACCCATGTCAGAATTGAGCCTCCTCTCCGAGAGCAAAAGAATAGTGGTGGGTAAGTCTGGGCCCCTCCCTCTCCATGTTCAGTTACATACCGTCTTGAGGTCTGAGGGCATGGGATTTCATCTTTCTGAGCCTCCATCTCTTTATCTGTAAGATGGGATAATGAAAGAACTAGCCAGGTCAATTTGTTGTGAGAATGGAATGAGGCAATACCCATAAAGAAAACAATGCTTAGTACCTGGTAAGCTCTCCCCAAAACTGTTGCCGTGATTATGGTATGTGATTATGTATTTGCAAACTCATTTGATTCTACCTGGAACTGGAGAGGCCGTGAGAGCAAAGATCTTGTTTACTTATATGCCGGGTGCCCAGCACGCGCCTGGCACCTTAGGAGTGACTCAGTGAGTGTTAGTCGAATGAATAAGGTGTGAGCTATTATTTTTTGTTGTTACTGTTCTCATTATCATTGTTGTTGTTCTCATTGTTGTTGCTGTTCTATTATTATTATTATTATTGTTGGGTTCTTTCAATAATACTACCAGGTCTGAGGGGATTGTCCCCTGTCCCTGGCTCTCTTCATAAGCCACATGGCCCTGGTCCTCTACATGGTCCTAGCTGGCTGTGAACATTTTCTCCCCTCCTCTTATTTCTCTGCAACCCTCCTCTTTGGGGCCACTGCTGTCCTGTCTCTCACTGGGAAGCATGAGCCAGGGACAGCTGCACATCCCGGTGATTTCCTACACCCAAGTGGACAGCTTCACAAGGCACCTCATAGTGAAGAGGCACCGTCAGATTCATGAGTGAGGAGTCCCACTGGGCGACTCGAAAGCCTGCCCCTAAGCACTCACTGCCAGGGATGTTTTTCATCCAAAGGCTGATTGTCACTGTGGTGGGAAGCTGCGGCTGAGAAGGACCAGCTTTGTGTCTTGCTCAGTTGGCCCTCCCTGGAAATGTAGGAGTGGGTACCCAGGCCCGCCACACAATGACCTTTTGACCCTTTCTTTTCCCACCTCAAATCTCACCTGCTCCCTCCCCCTTCCCTCCACCTCTCTGGGGGCAGTTACACCTGCTGTGCTGCAGGTTGGGACTGGGCTAGGGGACAGGAAGGGAGGTAAGCCATAGCTGATGGTTACCCAAGACTCTGCAGTGTCCTGTTTGGCACCAGGGAACACCATCCCAGGCAACACAGGCAGTAAAATGGCACAGAACTGGGACAACCCACATCACATGCTTTTGTTCTAAACAGAACTGGAAAGGTGGGCCTGAGCCCAGATGCCTGTACTCCCGCCGCCCCTGGGCCGCCTGGCCGTGGCAGGGCCAGGTCGCCTGTGAAGTGGGAAATCTGAGACCCAGGCCTCAGCTGCCAGCTCAGGCTCCAGCCTGGGAAAGCAGGAAAGGACAGTCTAGGAGAAGACTAGGAATTTTTTCTATGTTGATTTTTTCTCAAAAGATTCATAATACGTCCCAAATATCCCTCAGGCCTTCTTTATGTCTGTAGTTGTGAAAATGCAACCTGTCGCTCTAGATCTTACCTCACACTTCTTTGACCTGATTTGTATTTCCTTCCTGTGCTGCCCCGTGCCCCAGGACTGCCACAGGTTAGCCTGGTCAGAGGATGCAGGCGACCTCCGTTAGCCAGTGCCCTAGTTAGCCCTCCAGTTTGCATCAGTAATTTTTGAAGGGTTATAAAGCAGTGACTATCTGGGATCATTCTCCCTTTTATTTTCTTCAGAAAAGCCATTGGGGCTTTTTGGCAATGTTTCCTAAAGTCTATTCCATGAACCTCAAGCTTTCCGAGATGTTAATTGGCATTATGTTTTTAAAAACGGTCTAGCCAGTTTTGGAAATATTAGATTTTAAAAAGTAATGTTTCCTTAATTCAGCCTGATGCTGAGACTTTACTACATGCACTAGAAGTGGGTAGAGTAATTTCCAGACTTTCTTGGCCACTCCATGCTCTGTCCTGGGGGATGCCATGGGAATGGTATTCCACGGCCGCAGCTTTGGGGAAGTCTGCATTTGTTAGGTTCGACATTAAGAGCAACTATTCTCATTGGCCTTGTTGCACTGGTTGTAGGATTTTTAGACTGACATGTCTGGGAAGTGAGTAGCAGCTATTAGGGTGCTCGGTGGCAGAGTTCTTCCTGTCCTAATTCCTTTCACACGGGCTCCACGTGTGACAAACGCAGCAACCGTTCCCTCTCCAATGAGCTCCAAGGTTGACAGAGAGCTTTTCTGGTCCTCGTGAGTACCTTTCCATGGTGGTCCCCATGGTGAGTACCTCTCCATGGTGGTCCCCAGAGCCTAGGGGCCTGGGCAAGCAGCACGCACAACCACGTGTTCAAAGTAACGCAGGGGAAGTCAACGCTTTCTGCATAGAAGGGGACTGAAAACACTGTACGCAGGCCACTTCCATATCCCTCAGATCTGGGAAATGAAGGTGGAAGGAATTGGATCTAAAATTTTGTTCAACAGAGAAAAAATAACTGCCATAAATATCCGACGACCGGGAAGTAGTTGGGTAAATCGAGGCATGTTAGCTCTTTGGAATGTCATGAGACTGTGTAACACATAGAAAGATTGCCATAGTATGAGATCAGGTGATGAGAGGCCGGAATGCAGAAGGGAGATTGTCGGTTCACAGTTGGTGGCAGAGTCTCCCAGAAAATGCCTCTGTTTGGCTCATTCCCAGGAGGCCTTTTGGGGTGTGAAATGTGAAGCCCCCAGGGAATGGCCTGAATGGGCTGAAAGTGTAGAGGGAGGCCTACTGAATTGCATAACACAAAAGAAATAACAGGAATTTGAGAGTTGGGGCTGGCAGCTGGAGGAAAGTGAGTAGCTGCCAAGTAGAACATTCAGGCATTCAATTGACATCTGTGTGAAGGAAGGTAGTGGCCATTGAGGCTCTTAAAGGTGTGCAATGCTCTGTTTTAAGACATTTGCTGTGTTGTCGCATAAGTGACCAGAGCACAGTATTCCAATGCCGGGGAAGGACAGTAAACAGGAGGGTTGAACCAGGGTGGCTCCCACCCCACCATGTAGAAACCCTCTGAGCTGCTGGGAGCCCTGCTGGGCCTGCCCCCATACCTGGTGTATCGGGCAGGGGCCCAGCAGGAAACAGATGGCATAGTCAGAGTGGATAATGTGAGAGCGCAGAATGAAGGGACTAGTTACAAAGGAGTGGGTGGGGAAGGGAGAGTTGTGTGGACACCCCAGGGGCTGGTGACAACCCAGCACCGTTAACTCTGCTAGGTCTGGTGGGTCTGGTGGGGAAGGGGAGAATACTGGCTGTGGGCTGCCTACCTGACAAGAGTTGTGATCTTCTACTGAGGGGCACAGCACGTCTTCAACGACTCTACGGAAAGGGAGTAAGGGAAATGATGTTATGGGCTAAATCGTGGCCTCCCCAACAAAATTCATGTTGAATCCCTAACCCCCAATATCTCAGAATGTGACTGTTTTTGGAGATAGGGCCTTTACAAAAATGATTTAAGATTAGGTGGCCTCTAACCCAACCTGGCAGGCACCCTTAAAAGACAAGGAGATCTGGACACAAAGACCCACCAGGAACACACGCACACAGAGGAGAGACCACATGAGGACACAGTGAAAAGGTAGCCATCTGCAAGCCAAGGAGAGAAAGCTTAAAAGAAACCGGACCTGCTGATACCTTGAATTTGGATGTCTAGCTTCCAGAACTGTGAGAAATAAATTTCTGTTGTATAAGCCATCCAGTCTGTGGTACCCTGTAAGGTAGATGAATACCCCAACCTTACCATCCTTCTTCTTTACAAGTTCTGCCTGGTGCCCTGCACTGGCCAAACCCCACCAAAATCCACAGGGCATAAGAACAAGGGAGCATGGCCCGTGCAGGTCAGCCCCCAGGGCCAGAGTAGGATGAAAGTGGGGCTGTACCAGACAGAAGGTGTTGGCACACCTAGAAGGGTGTTGGCGACCAGCCTCTGACCCCAGGTTTACTAGTAGGACACGGGATGTTGTGCTAAAAGAAGGCCGCCCCTTGGAAAAAGACTAGAAAAAAATAGGAAAAATGATAATGTTTGGCAGGGTTGTGGCTGATTTGTTTTTGTTTAATCGAACTTCTCTTTACCAATATGGTTAGGTTGTTTTTAGACTAAATAAGAGAAAATCCAGAGGCAGATGTTGCAGAAGAAACAGCTTAATCTGGCTCGGGGGACATTTCCTGGGAGGGTACGGGGGGCCTGCAGGGGCAGAAGTGAGGGCAAGCAGCTCCCCTGAAATATTTTTCCCTTTTTTAAAATTGAATTTATTAGGGTGATACTGGGTAACAAAATTGTACAGGTTTTAGGCATTAAGTTGCACAACACATCATCTGTACACTGCATTGTGTGTTCACCACCCCAAGATAAGTCTCCTCCCATCGTCATTTATCTCCTCCGTACACTCCTCCACCTCCCCCCGTCCCTTGAAATACTTTAAGCGCCATTGGAAGAGAGGTGTCCAGGTCTCTCGTGCACGTCAGCCCACTTCTTGAGTATGACAGGTGATTCCCCCAGCACTGGACGCCATCTCAACAGAAGGGACACCCAGGGCACAGTTCAAAGAGGAGCAAAAGCTTGGGGAGCAGCCCTAAATGCCCCTCAGCCCTCAGTTCTGCCCCAGAGACCCTGGGGAGTGGCCACTTTCTACTCTGCCTAGCATTCTCACCTTAGGCCCATGAGCGCCATGGATGTCCTCCCGACGGGTGAGATAGGCCAGACCACCAGCTGCCGGCCCAGCTCTTCTCTCTCTCTGAGTTAGAGCCCTCACACCAGTGCCCCAGGACTGCCCAGCCGCCCGCCCCCCAGCCAGCCCCGGCCCTGCAAGCCTTGGTTCTCCAGGCCGTGAGGTGCTGATTGTCTCCTTGGTTCTCCTCATGGGGACCTCAGGCTGGCCACGCGCGTGGGGCTCTGAGCACATACCTGTCTTCCTTACACAGAGCTGACCCATGCTCAGCTCCCCCTAGAACCTCCTTAACTTATAGGAATTGATAAAATGGAACCCATAATAGAGGACCACCTATCTTACGAGGCTAATGTGAGGGTTGCGTGAGATCAGGACTGGGATTCAGAACATGAAGCAAACAGACATGTCTTACAAATGGGGAAATTACGAGATTACAGGCCTGTGGGAGAGAACCCAGCTGGGCACCTCACTGGACAACTGGAGGTCACAATAGTAGCTCCTATCTATTTGGTACCTACCATGTGTCCGATGACGGCTCCCCATGTACCGCCTCTAGTGACATCCCTGACCATTCCATGAAAAGGGAGCCGTGATTCTCCCCGTTGTGTGAATGAGGAAAGCGGAATGCAGAGTGGTCCCATAATGAGCGCACTGTCGCACAAAGGCTAATGGTGCTGCCAGTGTTTGAACTGAGGTAGGTTCAGGGTCACTCAGTTGCTGGTCTGAGTCCCTCCTAGCTGAAGGTGGTGGGTAAGGCACTTGTAGCCTCCAAGAGAACAAGCTCTATTTCCCTGAGCCAGAGGAAACCCTCGTGAGGCCCAAAGGAGCTCCCTGCCTCCCCCAAAGAAGGCCCACCTCTGTTCTCAGGTTAATGTTGCAGAAGAGAGACCTGATTGGTCTTATGTCATTGGCATTGGGGTTTAACTGAGCTCAGAGCTCCTGCAGCCCTGCCCTCCCCAGGGCATCTACTCACGGATTCAACCTGGGCCTTGCAGAGCTCCACAGAAGGGGCTGACTGTGCATGACAGTAGGGACTGGCCACTTCCAGTCTCCCGACTCCCCCTGGGGGTTGTCTGACTTGAGCACTTGACTCCCAGGATATTAAGCAGAAGGCTACTCGGTTAAAACACATTAGTCAAGTATGGGACACAGGTTGGGAGTCCTCTCGGCAGAAATGGACTCCTGCCGGACCATTGCCTGGTCCCAGCATTTCAGAAATGGACAAGGGACAAGCACATCCATGGCCCCAGCTACTGGCTTGGGAGTGTGTGGGGAGGGGAGGTGTAGGCCTTTCATCTTCCTCTTCTTGACACCAGAAAGAATCGACAGTCCAGCATTAATCAGTTCCTCCTCCCGGCAAAGGGCTGAGCTGGCAGACCCAAGACAGGGCAACTCCTCATTTTTTTCGTATTAGAAAGCCAGAGATCTCCAAAGGCACCTTTAGTTTTCAGTCCTCATATCGTATGCACTCAGAAAGCACAGGACATTCCAAGGCAAAACTAGACAATAGATGCTTAATAATTCACCAATATTGTCTAACACAAGCTTTCATGCAAAGTATCTCATAATTCCAGTTAATGTCACGTAGTGAAGCAAAGCACCCATAAAACAAGCAAGGAGGGATGTTTATCTGACAGGTACTTCCTAAGGTTATTTTATGTCCGCTTGAGAGAATGCACCTGCCATAATGAGTCCCATCCAGCCAAACAGGCTGAGCATTTGAGGGACAAAGTGGTTGTTACTTGAACCCACCCATCTTTCCACCCTAGGGATGTCTTTACACCTGAGGGGGTGATTTGTTATATGAAAAGCTAAATGAGAATGACACTACAGGGACCAAGCAACCCAGCTATGGGACCGTCCAACATCAGGGAGAGAACATACTGCTCCTATGCATTTTTCACCGAAGCGAGAAGTAGTAGGGACACTTCACTGCCATTAACAGAAAACCCAACTCAACATGGCTTAAACACTGTCGCATAACAAGAAGTCGCAAAGTAGGTTGGCTCCAGCAATGGTTTACTTAGCAGCTTGATGACATCACCAAGGACCCAGCTTCTTTCTATCGCTCCGCTGTGTTCCCCTCAGTGCTATTGCCAGCCTTGGGCTGCTAGCTGGATGCTCACAGTGGCTCTAGGCACAGTCTCCAGAGGTTCAAGAGATGCTCTCCTCCAGTGAGAATGAGATGAGAAAGCTTCCCCTGAAGTGCCCCTTATAAACTTCCCCTCCTATCCTACTGGCCAGAATTGGGTGGTCTGTCCATATCCAAGACAATCCCAGGTAAGAGGAATGGGACCAACCAAGATTGGCTTGAACTACCCAGGACCCACCTTCTGGAGCTAAAAATGGGCCCAGCATGGGATGAACCACCTACCTGGCTAGGGCAAAGTGGGTGCTTGAATTAAATGAGGTTCTATTGGTGGAAAGAACCTATACTCCAGCTGTGAAGGGCAACCCTAAGAGTTGGCATAAAGCAAACACCAAACACACAGTCATTTCTCGTTATGAGACTTGCCAAAGGGCACAGAGCTCTAAGTGGCAGAGCTGGAACTCAAATCCGAAAGAGGAGGACAAAAGTGCTAAAAATAAACTGGGCTTTTCACAGTGGTCCCTGCAGGACAGCCCCATGATGAAGGCGCCTCCTTCTCCAGGGAAGGGCTATTTTGTCACCCTGGAAGTGAGGGTCGCAGCAATAGTTGTCTGGGGCAGGGAGGGCACTCTCCTCCACTCCATGATGACCTGCCTCTGCCAACATCCAGCCAGCCCAGCTATCACCTCACAGCTGCATTTTTCCACCTCTGTACAAAATAACTCCGAAAGTCTGACAGGTTTTCCTCTGTCTGCATTTGATTTATGGCTCCAATTACAAGCTTTCCTTCACACTGTCCGCATGCCAGCAGATATCTTTTGCAAGTCAGCAGCGCTGTCACCCCAGCTCCTCCTGCACATCCCTAGCATGAGCGCTGCAGACCACCCTTCCCTCCATACTCTGAGATACCAGATGCTGCCCCCGTGGACTCCCCCTCTATTTTCCAGGTCTAGGAAGCCTGGAATATATCAGCATTGGGCAAAAGGTTGGAAGATCTCTTTCAACAGAGACTCGGAACGATGGGAGAGGCTGCTCTCCCACCCAGCACCCACCTGGGAAGGCTCAGAGCACTGCCTGCAGTCAAGGTGGCGGACCTTGAGGTCTTGGCCACATGCTTCAGAGGGCTCTCATCTTCAAGGACAGACAGAACTCTGGGCCATGCTTGATTGGCACCCCAGCTTCTGCACGTCTGATCTTTTTTGCTGCCCCTTCCTATAATAACCACTCTGCAGTCCAGGTCTCTGGTTCAAATCCCGGTTCTGCTTCTTAAATAAGTTACTTATCTCTCTGTGCCCCAAGTTCCTCTGAAAATGGAGATAATAATAGTACCTATTCCAAAGAGCTGTTCTTGGATTAAATAAGCATAGATTCAAGTCCTTAGTTTTAGGTATATAGTAAGTGTTCTCTAAATGCCAGTGTTTATTATTACTATTATTTGTGTTCATTTTCTAATCTAGAGCAACAGTTCGTAACCACTCACTGGGCAGCTAATGCCACCAGGCACAATATGGGTTGTCCCTACATGACATCTCAGTGGTCCTCACGACCACCCCGGAAGACAAGGCCCTCATCTTGCAGATGAGCAAAACCGGGCCCAAGGAGCTAGGAACTTGTCCAAGATCCCACTGCCAGGAAGTGACAGAACAGAGATTGCAATCCAGATCTGGCTGAGACCACAGCTGGCATTTTTTCATTACGCCAAAGGCCTTGCGACTTCTCTTATCTGAGTAAATTTTTTTTTTTTTTTTTGGAGACATGTTGGGGAAATTGGAGAAGTCTGAGATGCGGGAAAAGGACATCACCCAGTTAGGACACAATGCCACAGTTTCAGAGGTCACCAAGCATTGTGGGCCTCCAGGATGAAAAAAAGTTGGGGACTGCAGAACACTTGTGACTTCCCACATCTGTGACTTTTGTTGTCTGCTACCCGGTTTTCCACAGTGGTCTTAGGGAACTTGGTAAAAATAGAACACCTTGTAGGTCATGGCACAACAGACTGCAAAAAAAAACAAAAAAAACAAACGCCAGGCATGTATATCAGGGGAGGGGGATGTGAGTGCAGCCCTTGGCCTTGAAGAGGAAAAAGGGTTTACTCTGTCCCTTTCCACTGCTCTCGTGAGAGTGGGTAGGGCCATCGTGCCTATTTAAAAGACCCGATGCGCTGGGGCATGGCCCCTTGCAGGCCAAGCCAGAACAATTCCCAGCCAGGGCCAAGTCCAGAGAGGAAAGGCTCAGGATCACTCTCCCTTACAACAGATGTTTCTCTGGTGTTGTCTGTCTCCCCACGTGTTGCAAGTGGCCCTAGACAGCTCTTTATTGCAGCTTCTTCCTCCTGCACCCCAAGCTTGCTCCATTCAGACAAGGTGAGTGGAAGTCTGTTTCCAGGCAGGCCACCTGGGCCATGGAGGCCCACATGTTGGGGCCGTTCACTGCCTCTGGGCTGGCCTCTGCTCACCTCACACTCGGTGTCATTAGGGGGAAGAGGCCCTTGGAAAATGATAGTCTCATGTTAGCTACTTCCTAGGCTTGGGGTCAAAGCTTCAGCCAGCAATGAAGTACCCTCTTACTTCATTTTGCCTTTTTCTGTGAGGAGCTGGGAGGTTGGGAAAGATTTGAGTGCTTCTAGGTCCTCTGATCTAACATCCATCCATCTGATGGCCATCCCAATCTCACCCTGACATCTACAGGGGATAGTGGTAGCCACACTGTAAAAATTGTTTTTTAAAGAAAGAGACAAGGAGAGTAGACGCTGTCTTTGAGGCTATGGAGACAAAAAGTTTGTGTCTTTGGCCCTTGGGAGTCTGCAGCTGAAAAACCCATGCCCTTCCGTGACACGTGGCACACAATGCCAACAGCACTGAACTTAGTAATAAGGGAGACAAGTCCAAACACAATGGAGGCACTGGGGGTGTAGGACAGGTGATGGGGAGGGGGGATCAGCAGTGATGGAGGGGTGGACAGGGAGCACGTGTCTTGTGCCCTGTGGAGCTAACAAAGCACTTGGATTTAGATCAGACACTTCCCTGTTCTCTAATACAAGCTCTAACGACACAAAGCCCTCTCTGACACAACCGCCCGTGTTTCAGACCTTCAGTCTTTGGGGCGAGGATGTGATAGCCAAGGCCAAAGTCCAGCTGGCCAGTGGGAATGTGGGGCGGGTTCTCAGGAGGGCGGTTGTGGCTGGGGGCACAGATCCGGAAGCAGAGGCTGAACATGCAGTAATGGATGGCTGCATGGGGGTAGGGTACGGGTGCACAGGGTTCTGAAGAGAGAGGAGGGGAGGCCTCCAGGAACACAGTGTCCTCAGGAAACAGCAGTTCCTGTTGTAAATCCTGGCTCCTCGCCCCCAACAAACTTCCCGATTCTGAACCGCACGGCCTCAGTGCTGGCACCTTCCACTAGAGAGCCGGAGGGGACTCACCTCTGTGAAGACTTACTGCGTGTCACCACTGGGCTGCAGGATGCCCGTCCTGCCTCCCTCGGTGGGTGGGTACTGGGTTCCCATTGTGCCCATGAGCACCCAGAGGCGAAGGGCAGGGGCTGAGCCCCACCCCGCAGCTCATCAGAGTCAATACTACTCCTCAGGGAGGTCGGCCTGCTTGTTGAGGCAGCACCGTCCCCAAACTGGGATTGCAGGGATTTGCATTCTTGTCCCAGCCGAGTCCCTGGGTACCTGGATGTGTAGGGGAAGGCATGTCACTTCTTTTGGCCTCAGTGTTTTTGCCTGTAAAAAAGACCGTTGGAGCTCAGAGTCCCCTTTCAACTTTAAGGTTCTGGAATTCCACTTCAGAACCCAGTTAATGCCAGATGGCTAGGTCGTTGTGTGTCCCTGAGGTGGCTTATACTTGGGGGTCCTACAAGCTCTGATGGTGAGGAGGGCAGCCTTTCTCCCTCAGCAAGCCAGGACCTACTTGAGGTGAGGCCTTGGCCTTCGTATCAGGGCTGGGTCTCCCTCTGAATTCAATCCAACTCGACAAATGTTGACTGGTCCGTGACATGTGTCTGGCTCTGTGCTGGGCTCCACGAACATCCCTCCAGGAATTCTTACTCTAGTAGGATTAGACAGGCATAGGGAAGGAATCGATTTGCTCGCTCAGGGAGGCCAGGGAAAGTTTCACAGAGGAGATGGGTCCTGAGCTGGGTTTTGAAGGCTGTGTAGGAGTTCAACAGCAAACCAAAGCACACACACACACAAAAAAAAACCTTCTAGACAGAGGGAATAGAATGTACAAAGGCATGAAGCAGCATGGCACAGGAGAGAACTGCAAGGGGTTGAAATGGAATGAATGAGAAGAAAAGAGGAAGAGCAGGGATGAAGCGGAGGCTGTGAGGGGCGGGGGGCAAAGTGTGAAGGCCCAGGGGACCGACTAAAGAGCCTGAGGTTTATCCTGAGGGCGTTAGGGAGCCACTGAAAGGCTTTATGTGGGAAAATATGAGGCGAAGGTCTGTTTCTCAGAAAAAACACTGTAATGTGTAGGACAAATCAGGGGCAGGGCTGGAAGGGGGAGAGCTCTGGGAGCTACTGCGCTAGCCCCGGTGAGAAGCAGGGTGGGTTGGCGGTGGTATGATGGTAGGAATGGAGAGAAGGGTGTGGAATCGACTGTGATCCAGGAGAGAGAGGCAGCACGAGTAGAAACTATCAGAAGTGGCTTAGAGGAAGAAGATTCGCCTAGGTGCCAAAAACCAATTAAGTGTGTTTTATGAGTTAGGTGTGTTTTTGTACACCCAATAAAACCATTCTCACAGGATACAAACCTGTGACCCTGCACCCAGCTTCCCTGACCACACACTCTTTCTCCCAGTGCTCTCCTGGTGGGAGGGTCTGTCACCCCCCAGCCCATCCACCCTGACTTAAAACAGCTTTCTGGGTCCCAAACAATCTTCTTCCCAGGTCTCAGAGGCCCAGAGTTCTAGTTCCCATTACAAGAGGCAGGAAAGAAGTTGAGGACCTGGTGAGAGATGAAGGGGCCCATCCAAACTCCTTCCAGTCCAGGCATGTCCAGTCCCTGGGCTCGTCTCCACTCACACCCTCCCTTTAGACCCATGGTTCTCGACAGAGGCAATTTGTCCAAGTCTTGAGGTGGTTTGGTTGTAGCGCCAGGGGATGCTAGTGGCAGCTAATGGCTAGAAGGCAGGGGTGCTGCTAAACACCCTGAAAAGCACAGGACAGCCCCCACAGCAAAGAGTTTCCAGCCCAAAGTGTCCATAGTGTCAGGCTGAGAAAGTTGTCTCCTTTAGACAAGGGTCTGAAGGTGCCGCTGCCCATACAAGCCAGGAAGAGGCTAGATGCCGGAGCAGGGCTCCCAGAAAGGGTGGCCCAGTGATAAGAGCAATGCTGACTATAGGCACAGTTAAGGGCTGTGTGCTCACGGGCCTGATGAGGCGCAGAGGGGCGATGCTCGGCCCAAGGTCCCCCAAGGGGCAGGACAGGGCCAGGCCTGGAGCCCCCCTCTCCAGCCTTCTAGAACAGAGTCTCAGAAGACTCCCTGAGCCCTCTCTGAAGGGCAGCACCTGCCAGCGTTGGAAGGGCTCCTTTCCTCCTCCTCCCAGCACCCTCCACTCCAGTGGGTTAGGTGACTTTTTTTCTCCTTTGGGACGTACAGCTCGTTCCACTATCTCTCACGCTACGGGCCATAGGGGCTCAAGTAAGCATCTGTCCAGAGCAGCCCAGAGCCCATGTTCAACTGGCTGCCTCACGGTGTTTTGTCAACTTACTCAAGATACAAAAAAACAAAAGCAGAGCTGTCTCTAGGCCCTTGTTTCTGCCCCACTGTGGCTCACTTTTATTTGTTTATAGACCAAGTGCCCAGCTGGCCTCCCCCCGAGGCACAGATCCCAGAGCCCCACAGAACCCAGCCACAAGTTAAGGACCTGTTACCTCTAAGAGAAACGTTCCATCAGATCAGTTCACGCTGGGGTTGGAACACAGGCCTGAGAGGGCTGGACATGGACACCATGCACCCCTCCCTCTGGTCAGCTAGGTGAGCCCACCGCCTTCATCTCCTTTTACCCTACGTGGATTTGCATCTCTGAGCAGCCACAGCCCTCCTGCGTCCCTGGGTCTCAGTCCCAGGTCTACCTGGTACACTCCGATTGTTTCAGTAACTTAAACCCTCAGAGCAGAGCTTTGCTTTCCCTGAAAGTGCCACAGGCTTAGTGTGCAAATTTAGCCCTTGCTGCCCCACCGCCATCACTACAGCCACAGCCATTCATCAAGCAACTGCCGAGCTCCTTGTCTCTGTGACCATGGGAGGAGGTGACACAGCTCCATGTGCCCACAGGGCTGGAGTCCAGGCCCAAATGGATCAAAATACCCACCATACTCCCCTGGAATCATGGGCGGTTACCGACCTCACCCTTGGGTATCTGGCCTCCTGAAACTGTGGAAGCCTGCTCTAGGGTACAGCAGTATCTCCAAACTGAAGCCTGGCCCCCAAATGGCAGTCTTCCCCCCACACTCACGTGCGACTCTTGGCTCCTGGCTAAACAGCCAGCTCCTTACGTGCCCCCATTACCCTTGAATATCACAGGGCCCACCGTGAACACGTGATAAAAACCCATGGCAGTGAAGAAATGTTCTCAGACACAGCAAGAGACTCAAGCTGCCCACAAGGACCAGGGCAGCCCCTCCCCACAGTCTCCAGCTCTGATCCTGGGGCCAGGAGAGCAGGTAGGTGAGGGAGGGGCAGAGGGGGGAAAAGGTGATGTCAAGGGACCAGGAATGAGTCCAAGGTGGTGGTAGGAAGTGGCTCTGATGGTCCAAGGCCCTCTCTGACCTTTTAACTAGAAATTTCTGCCCCCTACTAGGACATTCTTCACCCCCAACACTCCAGCCTCACTTTGCGCAATCAACAGATTCCTGAAAAGATGCCAGGAGATCGGTTTTGGGGTAATCATGCCCTGTTCTGAATGCCTGGTGGGGAATGCTGTGTTGAAATACATCTCCCGTAAATCCTTGCATAAAGTAACACCCCCACCACCACTCAGTGCACTGATGGGGGCGGGGGGGGGGGCGGTTTCTCCAGGATGCTCCCCATTTCCTAAATTAATGTCTGGTTCCCTCCACATTCAGCTGGGTGAGAGGGGGAAGCCAGGCTGGGGGACCCTCAATCTCAGCGGACACAAAGGACAAACAATGATAAAAGACAAATAATGAGACGCTTGCCCTTTGCCGGCAGGACCTGAGGGCCTGCACGGAGGTGAGTCACAGGCAATGAGTCACCCCTGCATTGTTTGTGTCGCTGATGATCCGGGAGGAAGCAGTCAGGCTGCAGGAGAAGTTGGCTTTTCTCAGCTCGCTCTGGGCATGTGAGTTGACGTGTATATGCGTGTGTGTGTGTGGTGTGCACGTGTGTGTACCCCCTTGAGTGCACATGGGGCAGCACGTACCTGGAAAATTACTATTTCCTAACACAGTTGGGAGAAAAATGACTGTCCTTCAATCACAGACTTATGTCTGAAGATAACAGGGCCATGGGCAGCACAGGCAGCAGCCTCTGGACCCACCCCTTAGTGGCGCAGGGGATGGAGGGCCTGTCCACTCAGCTCCACTTCCAGCCCTTCCCTCTGCCTGGGAGCTGCCCTTTGCCCACCACTTGTCGACTCTTTCCATACAGCATGTCCCCTGCCCTGGCCCCTGGACACAGTTTACAAGGCCAGAACGGGGAAATGGGACTAAGATTCCACCCTGCCAACAGGGACCAGAGCTGCCCCGCCCTGCAGTCTCCAGCCCTGAGCCTGGGGCCAGGAGAGTAGGCAGGTCCAACTGATCCCTGATCAGAAGCCATATAAAGCTGAGGTTTATGGGCAGCTGTTTACCCCGCTCCGTGGGCTGGGAGGCAGGGGAAGCAGCTGCCGGGGGAGAGAAGAAAGACACAGGGGAGAGGGAAGAATGAAGCAGGAGCCCAGAGGTGCAGGGAGGTTTTCTAAACACACAGCCCTTCCGTGCCTCTACCCTACTCCTGCTGCTCCCCACCTCACACCTTGTCCGCATCCTGCAAGCCCAGCTCAGCGTCATCTCCGCAGCGAGGCTTTTCAGCGCCCCCCACCCAAACAGGGCACCCTCTTCCTTCTCCGCGTCACCCCCTCTCTTAGATTGTTTTCCTCACCAGACTGAGGTTCTTAAGGGCAGAGCTGTGGCTCATTTATCTTTGTACGCCTAGCACAGTGGGTGCACGTAATGGGTGCTTTGCAATACTTTTGAGCTAATGTCCCAAGGCCAGTGTTGACTTTGACCCTCTCTGTCCCCTACAGAGATAGTGAAAAGTGCCGGGTTTAACCTTGGTGCCCCTGCCTCTGTAGAAACGCGAATACCCCTCGGCTTACAGGGTTGGGAACAGCTGGTCTCCTTCACGTGGCTCCCCTGGGGAAGCTGAGGTAGGAAGCCCTCCGTTTTCTGATCTGGGGAGCACTGTGAAGAACATGAACCCTGCCAAGCAGAAGGGCTGGTTTCTGAATTGGTTGTCATGTCTGGCTACCGGTAACTAACGCCCCCTGGAGCTGGCTTCAGGAAACGCAGCTTAAGGAATCCAGGAGGCCTTAACGCAAGCATGAGGGCCTTAGAAATCTTCCAAAACATTTTCTATACAAACATGGGTACATATACAAATATGAAATCCTCTCTCTGTAACCTGGTTTTATTCAAAAATATATTACCAACATTTTTTCATGTTAATAAAACCAGATCTAAAACTTCATTATTGCCGCCAGTGCTTCCATTGTAAGCATGTGTCAGAGTTAGAGGCATGTGACCAGTGGTTGGACATTTAGCCTATTTGTCATTTTTATACTGAAAACAACATTATGAATGAATGCCATTGTACATACATCTTGACTGATGATTTCCATTAGATAAGTTACAGTAGCATTACTTGACTAAATGGTAGGCACTGGTTGTTTTTTTCTTTTTAAGTTTTTTTGATGCATAACTGCTCTGCAAGAAAAGATGGTAGCAGAGAGCCCTCCCTCCACCCCCTCAGGCAGCCTATGAGAATGCACATTCCCTCACACCTTACCAGTGCTGTGTCCTATGAACCTGCAAATGATTTCTAAAGAGTCGATCGCAAGAAATACATTTTCCCTCCCCTGCTTAAAATATGGCTTCACAGGAGAAAGCCCATAATCTCTGGGGAGGGGCTGACACCTGTTGAACAGCTACTACTACGTGCCAGGCATAAGATGTAGTCACTCTCCCTTAATCCCACGAGATAGATATTATTGTTCCAATGTGACGGTGAACATTCAGAGACGATGGGTGACTTGTCCAAGATCACATAGCCAGGAAGTGGCCAGAGTAAGGTTCTGTGCCCAGGTCTGAAGATATGGCCCATACTTCCATCCCTGGACCTCCTAAGAACACAGAAAAATCTAGGGCCTCATCCATGCCTTCAAGCCTCATCTCCTTCTGGACCCAGCAAAGTACCTGTATGTTAGCCACAGTAGTCTCCTTCACCAGGTGTGCACCCTTAGCACACATACCACTGGATGGTGGAATCAGAGATAATTTTTCTTATTGTTTACCTGTACTTTCTACCAAGACAATATTTGACTTATTTAATAAAGATACAGAGAGGGTTTTTTAATTTTTAAAAAACCTCATTGTCAAGGTTCTCTTGGAGGAAAAAGCCCCTTCCCGTGGGGTTGGTGTGAGGCAGGCGGTAGTCAGGAGTGAGGAAACTCTGGGGACACCCTAGGACTAGGACAAAGGACCTCAATACAGGACAAAGACCCCGTTCAAGACTGGTTGCCCCCGCTCTTTGGTAAAGTGCTGAATCATGGTGAATCATGGCTGTACCAGCGCAGAAGATGCAACAGGACCCCCGCTTCATTATAATAACATTATAATAAATTAGCATTGCGGGTTACCCCTCCCCCAGTTGGCAATCAAGGAAAGTTATGGGAGACTGTATGCACAGTAGCTTAAAAGTAATACAACTACTTGTGTTTGCACAATAAAAGCCCATCAAAACTAGCCAAGAAATATCCTCCCTGTAAGAATAGGATCCCTCCAGCCACTGCAGGCCAGTCTCTGCTCAGCGTTGACCTGCTCCCATGTTCTGTGGAGTGTACTATTGCTTAATAAATCTGCTCTCTCTCTTTCTGCTATAAGCTCTCTGTGTGTTCAGTTCAACTCATTGTTTGCAATCACTGAGAACCCAGTTACCTGTGCCCACATGTGACAGGTGGGCCACAGCTAGAGATGGAGGAATTGGAATATCTCAGAAATATCACATGATCTTCCAAGGGGTGGCTATGGCCAACTCACCCACAGTCAAGTCTCCCACAACAGGTCATTGTCCCCTGAAGATGTCCCAGAGCTACTGCTGGCCTCTCTCTCTGCCCCAGGCGCCTGACCTTCCCCAGCTCAGGCTGGCTGTCTCTGGCCCAGAACCTCCACCAGCCAGGCCCTGGGGAAACAGCTGGAACCAAATGACTCCAGAGGCTGCAGCTAAATGGCCAGACCTTCCAAACTAACCAAAGGGAAGCTGAGGGAGCCAAGACGGCCGGCATCAGTGAGGGAGAGGGCTGAGGGCAGCGAGGCGGGGACAAACCCTGGGAAGTGTTGCCCAGGGGCGCCAGGGCTGCAGCAGGGGCTAGCGTAAGAAAAGAATAGAAGCTAGGGGGTGGACTGGAGGGCAGGGCAGGGACTTCCTCTGCTATGCCCACATCCACTCACATACCAGAACACACACTCTTTCTAGGACTTCCACAGCAATATACGTAAGTCTTACAGGAAATGCAGTATATATTGAATGGGCGGATGGATGAATGGATGGATGGGTGGCTATACAAAGCAATGACCGCATACATTGATGCATAATGAATGAATAGTCCTGGTTCCTTTGGAAGTCAGTAGCATCAAGGTGAATCAAGAGTCATAAAGACATTCACTCTCACTGAGTCCTTAATCCCATTCATGTGAATTTGCTCTAAGGAAACAACTCCGAGGAAGAAAACTGCCCTGGCCCCAGAAGCTTGCAATAGAGCTGCTTCTAACCAGCAAAACCAGAATGGCCTAAAGAAGCGATAACCTGAGGCTGATGAGTAAAACGTGGTAAAATATTATGCAGCCATTCGAGCGACAGCCAGATGACAGTGAAAAAGGGGGGGGGGGGTAATCACCTTTTTGAAATAATATTAAGTAAAAAAAAGCATTTAAAATTTGTATGTACGGAGTTATGTCAAACGTCAGGTGGAAAAGTATTTTGGTGGAAAGAACAGCACAGGCTCAGACGTTAGATGGGTATGCAAGGCCACCTGCATTTCAGACACGTCATTTCATGTCTTTAGCCTCATGTTTCATCTCCCTGACGTGAGGACAATAAGCAAACTCCATCTCCGGCTGGGCAGGACTGCATTAGTGCTTTTCTATGAGGGGGTTTTGAAAACGATAAAGCTCGTTACACACTAGTCAAAATTACACATGTGTCTGAGTGGAGACTGGAAGGAAAGCAAATTACATACAGTGGTGAGGTTAGAACTGGTATTCAGGGAAATACGAATTAAAACAAAAATAATATAATATTTCACCCACGTCAGAATGGCCAAACACCACCAAACAAACAAACAAACAAACAACAGAAAGCACCAGCTGACCGTCCGCCACACAGGATGAGGTTAAACCTGAGCCCTGGCTTGGCTGCCTGAACGTGGCTGTCCGCCTCCATCGGGCAGAGCTGGGCAGTGGACAGGGCAAGTGGGACTGCGGGAGACGCAGCCAGAGACAGGGGGCTCTGCTGCCCCCTGTTCCCTGGAAAAGGACCGATAAATCCAGATTCACTGAGCGTGGCAGGCATTTACATAGTGTCTGCTCTGGGCTGGGAACTTTGTGTTTTTTATGTGTTCATTAATCCTCACAACAGCCCACTGAGAATGATACTATTGGCCACACTTTACAGATGGGAACACTGAGGCACAGAGAATTGAGGAAACTGAGCCCACGATGACCCATTGGTAGCTGGGAGATCCAGGATCAAACACCCTTGTCACCTCCCACATACTCTCCCTGACATGCCTGCTTCCCTTTCCTGAGCCCACCATCAGAATAGTAGCAGAATTGTGGGGCTCTTTCCACAGGACAAAACCCGCTGGTCTCTCAGCAGTTGGCCGTTTTTTCCCAGTGAGTTGGTATCTTCGCTGCCCTGGAGCAGTGGGCCTGGCCCGGCTCAGCCCTGGGAACTCACATCCCCTGCTCTCTCTTCCTAGGTACCCTGACACCCCATGCCCAGCCAGGACTCTGAGTCCTGAGTTCTGTACCCTGACCTCAGGCTCCCAACACCTGAGCTCTCACCCTCCCAGACTCCACTCCCAGGAGAACCCCCCAGAGAGCGCCCTCACCCTCCAGTGGAGAGGGCCTGGGGGGTGCTCTGTGACCTGGACAAATAGCTTTACTTCCCTGGCCTCCATTTCCCCATCTGCCCATTGAAAGAAGGATACGTATTTTATTGCTAGGTCTGACAACCACGGAGGGTGTCAGACGAGGTGAGAAGGTCCGCCTGAGGGGTTGGTTGTAAGGGCCATTCAGCCTGCCACTCTGGGGTTCCCGTCTCAGACGCAGGGAGAGCCCTTGCTGTGATCTGCAACCAAGAGAACAAAAGCTTCTCGGCAGGTAAAGGAAATGGGCCCCAAATCCCCAACAGTCCTAATTCACGGCTTCTTGGAGTTCAGTTCTCAAGTATTTACTCAGCTCCTCCTGCGAGTGGAATTGTGTTTATGCCTCTGTCTGGGGCCAGCGGGGAGAGGATGGAGATGGAAGCCGCAGGCAGGTGGCTCAAATAAACCATCCCCTACGAGGCACCAAATTTTTCAAATTCATGGCCTCCTTTGACCTTCAGAGTAACCCCAAAAATAAACAGTCACCTCTTTTACAGACGAGGAAGCAGAAGTCATTCCGAACTCCTCCTTCCATGTTGCCCCACTAGGTGCAGCCTCGGTGACAGAGGGCCTGGGACGGGAGGAGGTGCTCTCGGGGGACTCGGGTCTTGGCTGAGTCAGCTGGCCTGGATGTGCGTTCCACAGCCTTTCCGTGACTCCCCCGACCGAGAACATGACTTAATCCCCACAGGCAATACCACTGGGCACATGAGGAAGTGGGAGGGCTATGACACAGAAGCTAACAGCCTCAATTACCCTTCGTGACAGGAACATAGAACATTTTTATGAAGAGAGAAATTTTTGCCTCATAAATCACACTTAACGAGAAATCAGCCCAAGCCAGAGACAGCCTCCCCAGCGGGGATCACCCCAGGCAGTGTTCTGAGGGAGCATCTAGGGATCAGCCAGGGCCAGGATTAGGTCAGGACAGGCAGCCTGAGGGCCTGGGGCGCAGGCGTATCCCTGGTTTGCAACCTTGGCTGCTGGTGGTATCCACTGTGGAAGTGGAGGTGGAGGAGGGGCTATAAAAGGCCCTGTCGCCTGGGTCCCACCCCCGGAAATTCCGGTGCAGTCGGTGGAGCCTAGGGCCTTGGGAGCTTTAAAAGCTGCCCGAGTGATTCGGATACACAGCCACGGCTGAGGGCTAAAGAGGCCTTCCTCCGCCAGCACATCAGTGAACCAAACGGTAAGCTTTTAGAAAGTGCAGCCTGCAAGGGGAACCCAGAAATAGGACACAGTTTCTGCCCAGGCTCATGAAGCCATGTTGTTGACTCCCATACCCCATGGGAGACACGGACCCTGGGGGGAGGCCGGGGTGCAGGACGTGGTACGTTGGGGTGCAGCAGCTACACCTGATCCGAGGCCAGAGGCTGAATCTGTTTGTGGGTTCTTACTAATGTGCACAAACACCGCCCCTCCACGCAGTGGCCGCACATGCGTGGGTCTTGGTCCTACTCTCTTGCTCCTCTGCCTTCACCAAACGTCCCCAGTGCCGCAGGCCCAGCTGCCAGGGGAGCTTCCTTCATGTCACTGACAACCCTTTGCTGGCCGCCCCAGGCTCGCAGTGAGCACCACCAGGCCTGCGCTGGGCAGTGGTGGGCAGTGGGCTGATGAGAAGCAGGGACACAGGAGTCCTCAAAGCTCCCCCCGGCCTATAGCAATTCTCCTCTCTTAACGAGTGGAATCCATTCACATGCTGAGCTGCCTCAGGGGGTGCAAGCAGAGACTCAGAAGAGCCTCTAGCAACTTGCATTCTTCCAATGAAATTGCAGGCTGATTCCACAGTTTTCTGGTTTCTCTTGGGTATTAATACATAATGCCATATTTTATCATAAAAAGTCTAGCTAAACCCCGGCCAGCCAGGTCAGCCCTGAGGTGACTCAGGTTCTCAGATGTGCCTGGTGCTCAGCTCTGACCCTGGGGAAGATCACACGAGCCAAGACTGCCCCTGCCTGGGGATCCGCGGGCTTAACAATGTCCCCTCCCATACTGCCGTGACAGCGTAATCCCTGCTCCACATTTGGTTTCTCACACGCTATTCAGACTTCTGTGGGTTGCTGTTGTTGTTTGTTTTCTAATAGAAGCATTTAAGGATATGAAGTTTCATCAGAGTACAGCCTATTTATAACATTTTTTGCTCTCCCTACCTTTCAAAAATGATACAAATAACATAGGCTCATTGTACAGCACACACAACCCAAATGCATTCATTAATTCTTTCAACAAATATTTATCTAGTGCCTTCTGTGTGCCTGACATGGTTCTTGGCACGATGGATACATCAGGAAATACAGTAGACACAGACCCTGCACTCAGCCTCCAGTTTATGTGGGCACCGGGTAGACACTAACGATTAGGATGTCATGTGATGAGGAAAGATTAAACACACACACACACAAGTCAGCCATCATCTTAAAGCCCAGAGATTTCCATGGTTCACATCTTAGTACTTGACTTCCTGATACCAGTGTTATTATTATTACACAGAGAATTAGACTGTGAATATTTTCCCATATCAACAAATATTTCTCAACCAAATGATTTTAGCACTTCGAAATGCACATGAATCGTTAAGTATCTTAATCATAGAATCTACAAAGGGGAAAGAGTCCTTACCAGGTTCTTATTCTGTGCGTGTGTGAAGTGGGTATAAAAATCAGGAAATGGTGGGAATTACAAATTGCAGCCGCATTCCGCTTCTAATGGACGCACATTTTTGGAAGGGAAAGGAAAGGAAGCTAAGTTCAGACTGTGCAGATTCAGCCCCAGCCCTCTGTGGGAAGCCCCTGAAAAGCCACCCCTTCCCCAGCAGATGAGAGGTCGCAGACGGGGTGGACTTGTGTGCTGCCCAGGTGGCCTGTGGGCGACAGGACCAGGACAACTGATCATGACTATCAAGCCGCACCATCTCCAGACACCTGTAGCCAGGTCTCCCCTGTTCCCACTGGATTCCCGAATTACTTGAATAATTGCTTTCATCTTTTCGGCAAAACCCAAGGTTGAGGGAATCAAGCCGAAGCTCTTTTTAAGGGAAGACATTGTCCTCCCCGGAGCTGCAAGGCTGGACCATTTAATGCCTCCTTAATTCCAAGGCTGCGGCCTTTCCTCAACTGCAGCCAAACTGCAGCTGACTTTCAACTTTATTTAAACTTTGGGACAGTCTGGTGCGTGTCTTTAGCTGGGAGAGGTATTTTTCCCCTTCCTTTTAATCAGCTCATAAGTCAGTAAGCAGCTTGGGCAATCGAGTTCATAGTTGGAGAAAGCAAAGACTAAATCACCATCTGCATTCACACCCAGGGCGCACGGTCTCAGCTTTCAAGAATTCAGTGTTTGTCTTGGAGAAAACCAAGAGCCTAAGCGTAGCCAAGGGAAAGAGAAAAGTGCTGCCTCAGCCCCGAGCCCTGTTCCCCTGCAAACACAGGGGCCGTGGACGAAGAACGCAGTCAAGAAACACAGTCAAAGGAAATAGCTGTGCAGTTGTGTTAGTCTTAAGGTTCAGTTGTTGCATTGCCCTCCATGTGTTTTTGTAAGTGAATTCACAAAACCATCTGCTGACGGCACCCTCTGTGACTTTGCTTGGTCATCATTCTCCAGTGATTCCCTTGTGGGTGTTTAACTTTTCCAACTAAACTTTAAGCTTCAGGCAGGAACCTTGTGGGACTTGGGATTTGGTTTGTTTTAGCACCGGCCACCCACCCAGGGCTCTTCACACAGGCTCTGCTGTGATGAGATGGGTGGGGGAGGGAAATACATCAAAAGTTGTGGCTCCAGCCTCACTACAGCCACATGCCACAAGCAAGCCACTTAACTTCCCCGAGACTTGATTGTCTCAGCTGACAAATGGGGATATGTGTCTGCCATATTTATTTACTTTTGTTTACGTATATTTTATTTATTATGCTATTACAGTTATCCCATTTTTTTCCTCCCCTTTATTCCCCTCTGCTCTGCAAACCCCTCCTGCCAGCCTCTCCTCTCCCCTTAGTTCATGTCCTTGGGTCGTACATCTAAGTTCTTTGGCTTCTCCCTTTCCTATACTATTCTTAACCTCCCCGTGTCTATTTTGTACCTACCATTTATGCTTCTTATTCCCTGTACCTTTCCCCCCCATTCTCCACCCTCCCCCTCTGGCTGATAACCCTCCATGCGATCCCCATTTCTGTGATTCTGTTCCTGTTCTAGTTGTTTGCTTAGTTTGTTTTTGTTTTTGTTTTTTTAGATTCAGTTGTTGATAATTGTGAGTTTGTTGTCATTATACGGTTATGATCTTCTTTTTCTTAGGTAAGCCCCTTTAACATTTCATGTAATAAGGGCTTGGTGATGATGAACTCCTTTAACTTAACCTTATCTGGGAAGCACTTTATCTGCCCCTCCATTCTAAATGATAGTTTTGCTGGATAGAGTAATCTAGGCTGTAGGTCCTTGGCTTTCATGACTTTGAATACCTCTTTCCAGCCCCTTCTTGCTTGCAAGGTTTCTTTTGAGAAATCAGCTGATAGTCTTATGGGAACTCCTTTGTAAGTAACTGTCTCCTTTTCTCTTGCTGCTTTAAAGATTCTCTCCTTATCTTTAATCTTGGGTAATGTAATTATGATGTGCTTCGGTGTATGCTTCCTTGAGTCCAACTTCTTTGGGACTCTCAGAGCTTGCTGGATTTCCTGGAAGTCTATTTCCTTTGCCAGATTGGGGAATTCTCCTTCATTATTTTGTCAAATAAGTTTTCAGTTTCTTGCTCTTCCTCTTATTCTTCTTCCCTATGATTCGGGTGTTGGAACATTTAAAATTGTCCTGGAGGTTCCTAAACCTCTCCTCATTTTTTTGAATTATTGTTTCTTCATTTTGTTCTGGTTAAATGTGGATTGTTTTTCCTTCTGTTCCAAATTGCTGATTCGAGCCCCAGTTTCCTTCCCTTCACTGTTGGTTTCTTGTATATTTTTCTTCATTTCACTTTGCACAGCCTTCACTTTTTCCTCTACTTTGTGACCATACTCAACCATTTCTGTGAGCATCCTGATTACCAGTGTTTTGAACTCTGAATCTGATAGGTTGGCTATCTCTTTATTGCTTTGTTGTATTTTTCTGGAGTTTTGATCTATTCTTTCATTTGGGCCATATTTCTTTCTCTCCATGCTCCTGTTATGTTGTAGGAGGCGGAGCCTTAGGTATTCACCAGGGCAAGGCAATTCACGTCACGGTGTTGTGGTGCCGTGTATGTGGGGGAGGGGTCAGAGAGGAAACGATGCCACTAGCTCAGCTCTCGCTGGCTCTCAGTCACTTCCCCAGTTACCCACAAGCAAATTGGGTCCTTCTGGTGCTGATTCCCAGGTGGGTGGGTCTGTGCACATTTAGGACACCGTTGATCTCTCCAACAAACTCTCCTTTGAGGCTGGGAGTTTCTCCCACCACTGCAACCCCCGCAGACTTTTATAGCCAGAGATTTTGAGGCTTTCTTTTCCTGTGCTGGAACCCTGAGTTGTGCAGTCCGTCTCTCTCCCCAGTTGTTCCTTCTGGTTTATCTGCATACAAATGTGGGACTGCCCAGTCCTCCAGCTGCTGCCTTACCACATGTCCTCTCCACCCTGGCTGCCCATCTCCACCCCACCCACCAGTCTGGATGAACGTTTCTTCTTTAACTCCTTGGTTGTCTGACTTCCAAACAGCTTGATTTCCTGGCAGTTCTGGTTGTTTTTTGTTTTTAAATTTGTTGTCCTTCTTCTGGTTGTGTGAGGAGGCAAAGTGTATCTACCTACACCTCCATCTTGGCCAGAAGTTCAGTGTCTGCCATATTTAATATGCCATATTAAATACAGTGTGTTCAACTGTAAAAGGTGATATAAAGTTAGTAATTATCCTTACTGTTAAATGCTAATTACCCACACGGAGACTTGAATTGTATCATGAAGACTACATATTTCATTTCGTTTTCTTCTTGGCCAGTTCCCAAGGAGAAAGCATTATAAGAAACCTCTGGAGCTAAAGAAAAAACTGTAAATGGAGAGAGCCTAGCACTGGACTAGATGTCTTCTTATACTTGAAGATTCATTTATTCCACTACAAGTCTATGAGATGAGAAATATAATTATCCCCCTTCAGATCAGTGACGTTCTTTATCATGTTCACCCAGCTAAGAAGAAGTCACAGAGGTATGCTGGTAAACTGACCCTCTAAAGGAAAGGAAAAAAAGCCTTGGTTTCTTCGTTTGTAGGGTTTGCCAGTTGCTGTGGTGTAAATACCACCACCATGGCTGATTTCACATTAACCAGTAAGAGCTAGCTTCAGCATACTGATGGATCTGTAGCATCTGGAAGTGAACTCAGTTTTAGGTAAAGATCATTTCATGAGCTCATGACCAAGATGCTCCCTATAAACAGAGAATCCCTGCACACCAGAGAGGGATGAGGGCTGGCTGAATTATCTGGGTCTCCACCCCCAGATCTACCCAACCAGATCCTCTGGGGCAGGACCTAAAGGCCTGCATCCTAAACACAGATCTGTACCTGCACTGGCGTTCAGGTTCAGCCCAGCCCTCAGCCACCAAGAAGGTGATCCATCCAGTCACCCCAAAGGCCCCTCCCAATCCTGTCTCCCAAAGGCAGCAGAGGAACTGATACACCTAAGGAGAGAGAAGACAGCATCCCGAGTCACCTGTACAGGGATTCTGGTTCTAGGTGCCCACGTAAGAGCTGGGCCAGGGTGGTGAGCTGATGGTTCTGTCTTTATGATACTATTTGTCACCAAATCAAAGACACCTCTGATTGTAAGCTACACCATCATGTCATTGACCACCAAGGAAAAAAATTTCAAATTCAAAGATGTTAAAATATGAAAAAGCACATACACACGTCCCTCGGGTTCACAATAGCTCATTAAACATCCTGTTCTTTGAGGGTGAGACTGGGTCCCTCTCGTCTTTATGTCCTAGGAGATCCATCAGACTTTGTTGCATGAATACATACCTAATGGCATATCAATGTATATAATTTATTGGTTAATTATCAATAAATGCCTCAGGCTCTGTGCTATGGTCTTTACCCTTAATCTCCACAAAATCCTGTGACATAGGCGCCAGGTTACCCCCCGTTTACAGAGGAGGTAACTGAGGCTTTGTGAAGCCATATTACTCCTGTACATCCTGCCTGGAGTTTTGAGCTTGAGCCCCAGGTCTGAGACTCGTGACTGCCCTCACAATACTGGCTCCTCAGAGACATTAAAAAACATTCCCCAAACTGAATGGTAGAACGCTACACCTTAGTCTGTCCTTCAAGACTGGGCAATAAATAAACCAGTTTGATTTCTCTTTGGTGCTTTGGCCGAAAGAACAGGTAACAATTAAAAAAGCGGTTTTCTCACCCCTTTTGGTGTTTCGGCTTTCTCAGACTTTGAAGAGGGATGGTGGCAGGAGGATTTTCTCAGCTTTGGTAATGTTCGGAGGGCTTGCTGGCATCAAACCTTAAGGACTGATGTCAGGATGTAAACTCTGGAGTACAAGGCACTTAACGAAGCTCCGCCACTCCCTCCCACCCCTACTCCACCACTCCCTCAGGGTTTGGTGCTTTCAATCTACCTGGCTTTCCAAACCCAGGCTGTGTCCCATCGATTGCCATGCCTCTCCACCCCATCCGCACACTGCTGCGACCTCTGGGGTGGCCCTGCTCCCCAGAGAGCCACCCTAATGATGGTGTTGAGGAAATGCCTTTTCCATTCAGCTCAGCTGCGACGCAGTGGAGATTTCTTAGGAGGCATTTGTATTAGAAAAAGAAAGCACAGTGGCTCAGAGGTTGACAAGCCGAGGTCCTTCACTAGGTCTCAGAACAGGCTGCTTTGGCCCACTCAGGGCTTTCCGGGTCCATGGCACCACCCCACCTCTCCTGGCCATCACAGTCATTGTTTGGGGAAAGTTTAACAGTGCCTCTCCCCACAGTAGTTCAGGCTGAGCAGTTATATTCTCAAGGTCTTATTTATTTTTTAATGGTTTCATTGTTGTTGTGTGATTGTATGTGAATGTGTGTTGTGTGTCGGCGGGGCGGGGGGAGACTTCTGGTGGCCGTTTGATTCAGGGAGTTTTGAAGAGGAGCCAACCCATCTCTTTGCCCTTGTAAAGGATCGTGTAGAAAAGAGGGTCACATCCAATCAAGACCATGCGATTCTGGTCCGCGCACTGGAATACATGGAAGCATTTGATGTCAGCCAGCCTGTCACTTGAATTTGAAGATTAAAAGGCTTTTGTTCCACCTTGAAGCAAGCAAAGCAGCCAACCCCACGTGGAAGCGCTCTGTGTTGTTCCTGCCATTTCAGCCACCCAAACACAATCTACAATAAGGTCTCACCAAACCTGATTCATCGAAGAACAGCATGTGTAATAGATTTTAGAGCTAGCTTAAGGTCTGCTCCTTACTGGCATTATTAATATGTTTTTTAATCTTTTTGGGCTTTTTTTCATTATACAATGGCACAAGGACAGGGCAGTTTGTATAAAGAGCATTTTGTATAGACTGTCATTCTTCGATTTCATCACAACCACTGATTTTACGTTTGTATGTCACCTTCGGACATCATCCACACATATTTTAGCTTCATGACAGTCAGAGCCTTTTGTGACTTAAATTTTCCAAGTGGAGTCAACAGCCCCGTGAGAGCATCACTGCTCATACCAATACTGGTTCCCCCTGCAGCTCTAAGTAAACCTTTCTTCACTTCCCCAAAGACCACGGCTACACTGCCCCTTCATCCTCAGTACATGGCCACACACATCTGTGACAGAAGCAGTTTACCTGGGTAAGTGAAGTGTAGCATTATGTCTGACACACAGTAGGTGCTCAGTAAATGCGGGGAGGAACTGAATTTTCCATGCACACCAGTAGGAGCATTTTGTACGTGACCTTAGACTGTCTACTTGCCTATCCATGTTTTTCCACTGTTCTACACTGCCTTCTGACAGTGTAGAACAGGGAAATACATGCAGGTGAGAGGAGGTCAGGAGGGAGAGCGAGCTTGGGTTTTCCAGGAGTGCCGTAGAATTGACTCAAATAAATAAATAAATAAATAAATAGCCCTTGGATGGGATACTGAGGGCTGGGAGTGGACACTCTGTGATATGCTGCTGCCATCTAGTGGTTATCATGCAAATGACAAATTTTGTATCAGACCTACTGAGGGGTTCAATAGTCAGAACTGAAATTAAAAATCTCAGAGTCTTAAAATGTTGGCATTCAAAGAGTCATCACAGGCAGAGAGTCAACAAATGCTGACTTAAAGCCAACAAATTCTGGGCCCAGCCCCTGCAATTCACTGGAGCGGGGCTGGTGGTCCAGGAGACAAGGCAGACTCAGGTCTACCGAGCACCAAGCACCTGCCAAAACAGTGACAGGTAGAAGAGCAAACTCCAGTGCACGGCAAGCAGAAGAGTGATGGGGACCGGAATCGTGCTTTAATACACCTTTATCTGGCTTGCAGTTTTTAAAAACACTTATCATTTCAGTGATCATAATGGTTTATTACTTGTTACTGACCACGTGCTCCCTAAGACAAGAGTTCTTAACCTCAGGTCTACCAGCCCTGCATTCACTCCAGGCAACCCATACAATAGGGTGGAAAACATTACATCTTTGTTTTCATAAACCTCCAGCTGAAATTTAGCATTTCCTTCAATTATAAATTAAGCAACACACTGCGGTGGTATTATCAGAATCTGTGACTTCATCATTCATAGAAATTATAAAATATTTTCCTACCACAGTACAGTTGTTACAGATATCTCAAATCATTTATTAATCGCTACTTTGAAATTACAGTGACTATCAGACCTGCTGCTGGTCTGATATTAATGTTAATTAAGAAGTGCATATATTACTAAATCACTTGTCTTTTAAAATATTTTGCCATCTCTATCTCAATATAATTGGTTTCTTTGAAATCCTATTTTCTTTTATGCATTTGAAAACACTATTTTTTAAAGGAGTCCATGGACACAAAAGGTCAAGAGTGGCCGTTTGGAGGCTCAGAGAAGGAGCAGGTGACCGTGGGCTGCACTGGTCAGGGGGGCTTCCCAGAGGACACGGGGTGGATGTTTTCTTCACAATTTTTCTTTCAGTTTTATTAAGATAGAATTACCATAATTACCTTCACACTTTATTAAAAGGGGCCCCACAGAACAATTTCAACATAGGCCTTATCTGGGGAAGTATAGCCAGGCTTTGCCAAAGTGTAAACAACGGAGGGTCCTATGTCCAACCCAGAAAACTGGTCCCTTTGGAAAGAATCTGAGAATCTACTTCACACTAAACAATAAATGACTAAAACACTTTCTTTTCATGAGGATTTTCATTTAATAAGATTCAAAGCATCTGTGAATGCAGAGAACTGCCCCTCTGTTGATGAAATTCGGTTGGTGTGGCACACTTGTGGCACACTGGGTCTGCCTGCCCTTGAATTACACCGTCCCCCAGACTTACTCATAGGTATTAGTAAGGTTCCCTTGTTATAAACAATACAGAATCTAGGTGTCCCAGACTTATAAGAAGGCAACTCAATAGGATTCCACCGGAATCCAAGGAAGGGTGGAACCAGGCTTCTCAGAGCAGCGGAAACGGAGCAGCTCAGGTGTCTTGGCAATAGATGTCTGGGAGCCTTCTCTCTAGAGCTACGCTCCTTCTGCACATACCACTGGGCATCTGTGAAAGAGTAAATTCCAACTCAGCTGATCTGGGGTGACACCTGAGGTAAGGCAGTCATAAAACCCCCAGGTGATGCTGGTGGTCCATGGGCCACACGTTGAGCAGGCAAGGGCACCACTCACACACCTCCGCCACCATGCCTCCCTGCTGCTGTGTCCCTCGGTCCCAAATACCAAATCTGTAGGAGAGAGAATGTGTTGGCCCAAGTTGAGTGTGCATCTGGGTCTAGCTTGGAAACTATGGCCTTTAGACCCTGAGTATGTGTCCCCCTTCTTCAAGGAGGAGAATTGTTATCAGAATAGCCAAGCCCTGACTGGTGTGGCTCAGTGGATTGGGCGTCATCCTGCAAACTGAAAGGTCGCTGGTTCGATTCCCAGTCAGGGCACATGCCTGGGCTGTGGGCCAGGTCCCTGGTTGGGGGTGTGCGAGAGGCAACTGATCGATGTTTCTCTTGAACATTGATGTTTCTCTCTCTCTCTCTTTCTCCCTTCCTTCCCCTCTCCCTAAAAATAAATTAATTAATTTAAAATCTTTAAAAAAACAAGAACAGTCAAGAGGGAGGCATATGTGTGCCCAAGCTAAAGGCTGGACGCCCTGAGGTAGAGGTCAGCGACTACAGCCCTAGACTTCACTGTTCTGTGCTCTGGTCCATCTACCCCACTGTGTTCCCACCCAAGGGGCTTGCTCCAACAGCCCAAGGTTGGTTTCCGATGAGGCTATTACTGATGGGGTCCTGGGCTCCCATAACCATATGACAATGGGCACTTCCAAAATCCTTCAAAACGAGTCTAGGGGCACTTGGTTTAGTACCCTTGTTCCTTCAGATATGGTCTCACTATTTCCATTCACACTCCATAGCACCTTTAGAATTTTGCTGTGGACACCAGAGCTTGCCTCATGGACAAGCTGTCACCATTTCCTGCTAATTCTCTTACATCCGTGAAGGTCAAGAGCTCTCCTATGATCTCCTCAAATGTATAGCTGTTGGATCTCTTTTCTCAGGTTCACCGACTACAGCCACACACACCCCCACCCCCTTTGACTATACCCACAACCAGGGGCAAGGGACACTCATCCTGCTTCCATCCTGTGGGACTCCAGTCATTTAGGTCAGCCCCTCATACACCCCTTCCAGCAGAGTACAAGAACCTCTTTAAACTTTCCCCTTTCTGGGCAGCAGGACCTTTTAGCCTTGGCAGGCGTGACCTGCATGTCCTTCCCCAGCCACCCGGTGGGAAAGCAATTAGAAATTCATGGACAGAAAATGCCCAGCGCAGTGTTTCCTTTGGATTCTGGCAGAGCAAAGGAGATTCTCTGAAAGTCTCTGAAAGAAGACTCTGTGGGCACAGCCAGTACAGCCCCTGGGGCCCTGGCACCAACCAATGGGCTGATCTTAACACTCTCTTGAGTTTTAAATTGCCGTGGTGGTACTGAAAAGACTACAACTATGTCTTTCAAAACTGGTTTTTCGATTAAACTTTTTTTTAACGATTTCATTGGTTTATATTTTTAGAGAGAGAGAAAGGGAGGGAGAAAGAGAGGGAGAGGAACACCTATGTGCGAGAGAAACATTGATCGATTGTCTCTCACACACCTGCACTGGGACCTGGCCTGCAACCCAGGCATGTGCCCTGACTGGGAATCGAACTGGTGACTCTTTGGTCTGCCGGCCGGTGACCAAAGAGTCACCAGTTGGTGTGGCTCAATCTACTGAGCCACACCAGCCAGGGTTCAATTAAACTTTTAATTATTTTTTAATTTAAGTACACAATATTATATTAGTTATATTGGTTTCAGTCCATTCGATTTCTTTATATCTTACAATGTGATCACCCCACTAATTCTAGCAATCATTTGTCACTTTGCCTGGTTAAAATTTGTAGTTTGAAAAAATTGTTAGGTTTCTATACATTCAGTTGTAGGAAATCATAGGGAGATCCTGTGTACCCTTGACCCAGTTCCCCTCAGGCAGCATCTCCCAAAACTGTAATACAATATCCCAACGAGGATGTTCATACTGATATAGTCAAGACAGAGAACAGCTCCATTGCCACAAGAATCCCTGTGTTGCCCTTTAATAGCCACGTCCACTTCTCCTGGCTCCCAACCCTCCTTAATTCTTGGCAACCACGAATCTGTTTTTGATTTCTACAATTTTGTCATTTTAGGACTTCTCTATAAATGGAGTTACACAGTGTGTAACCTTTTGGGATTGGCTTTTTTTTTTAATTCAGCCTAATGCTCTGGAGATTCACGCAGGTTGCTGTTCATATCAGTGGTGTGTTGCTTTCGGTTGCTGAGTGGAATGGACGTGCCACCGCTTGTTTAACTATTTATCTGTTGAAGGACATCAGGGTTTTTTCCAGTGTGGGGTTATTACAAATAAAGTGGCTGTAAACATTCATGTGCAGGTTCTTGTACAAACATAAATGTCCAGGAATTCAATTGTTGATCATACCGTAATCGAATGCTTCGTTTAAGAAACTGCCAAATTGTCCCCCAGGGTTGCCTGTGCCATTTTACGTTCATCTTACCAGTTCGAGTGAAGTACAGAAAACTTACTGAGCTTTACATTATTTTATCCTCCCCATTTGCAATATAGTTGTCTCAATATTGCCTCTACGTACATTTAGAACATCAGACCATATTATAATTTTTGCTTCAACTATTAAATACAACTTATAAAATACAAAAGAAGGAAAGTCTGTTGTATTTACCTAGTTTTTCTCTTTTTAAAATTTATTTTCATTATAGTTGACATATATTAGTTTCAGGTCTTCAACATTTATATACCTTATAAATAGTAAGTCTAGTTATTCATAATAATAAGTCTAGTTATTACAGTAGTATTGACTATATTCCCTATGCTGTACATTACATCCCCATAACGGGATATTTTATAACTGGCAGTTTGTACTTCTTAATTCCCTTCCCCTTCCCCCCTGCCCCCATCTCCCTTACTCTGTTCCTCTCTGGCAACCATATATTTTATTTTCTGTATCTATGAGTTTGTTTGTTTTGTTTTGTCTGTTCATTTTTGTTTTTTAGATCCTCCATGTAAGTAAAATTATATGGTATTTGTCTTTCTCTGTCTAACATCACTTAACATAATATTCTCTAGGCTCATCCATGTTGTCACAATGGCAGGAGTATATTCTTTTTGTGGCTGAGTAACATTTTATTATATATACACGTATGTGTGTCTATCTCACACATATATATCTCTTGCATCTCCTTTATCCATTCATCTATTGATGGACACCTAGGTTGCTTATTTATTTATATTTTTATTTGCCATGTTCTTTCTTCCTTCCTGATGTTCTAACTTTGCTTCTTCTACTTTTCCCTTTCTACTTAAAGAGATTCCTTTAGCTGTTATTTTAGGGTAGGTCTGCTGGTGACAAATTCTCTTCATTTCCCTTCATCTGAGAGTATCTTTTTTTAAAATTATATTTTATTGTTTATGCTATTACAGTTGTCCCAAATTTTCCCTCTTCTTCCCTTTCTACCCAAGCCCCACCCCCACTCCCTCAGGCAATCCTCACACCATTGTCCATGTCCATGGGTCCTGTATGAATGTTCTTTGGCTCCTCTATTCCCTATACTATACTTTACATCCCCATAACTATTCTGTAACTACCAAATTGTACTTCTTAATCTCTTCACCTTTTTCGCCCATATCCCCAAACCCTCTCCCATCGGGCAACCGATGCAGAGAATAGATACAGACCATCAAGACATTCTCTGTACCTATGATTCTGTTTCTGTTCTGCTTCTTTAATTTGGTTTTTAGATTCAATTATTGATAGATTTGTACTTATTACCATTTTATTGTTCATAGTTTTGATCTTCTTAAAGAAGACCCTTTAACATTTCGTATAATACTGGTTTGGTGATGATGAACTCCTTAAGCTTTTTCTTGTCTGGGAAGCTCTTTATCTGTCCTTTGATTCTAAACGATAGTCTTTCTGGGTAGAGTAATTCATGACTTTGAATATTTCTTGCCAATTCCTTCTAGCCTGCAAAGTTTCTTTTGAGAAATCAGCTGACAGTCTCATGGGAAATCCCCTGTAGGAAACTGCTTTTCTCTTGCTGTTTTTAAGATTCCCTCTTTGTATTTAACCTTTGGTATTTTAATTATGATGTGTCTTGGTGTGGTCCTCTCTGCATCCATCTTGTTTGGGACTCTGTGATTCCTGGATTTGCATGTCTATTTCCTTCACCAAGTTTGGGGAGTTTTCTTTCATTATTTTTTCAGATGGGTTTCCAATTTCTTGCTCTTTCTATTCTCCTTCTGGCACCCCTGTGATGTGACTGTTGGAATGCTTGAAGTTGTCCCAGAGGCTCCTTACACTATCTTCATTTTTTTGGATTCTTTTTTGTTGTTGTTATTGTTCTGTTGGTTGTTTTTTGCTTCCTTATGTTCCAAATCACTAATTTGATTCTCAGCTTCATTGAGAATCTTGATTTCCCCATTATTCCTAAAGGATATTTTCACTAGATATAGGGTTCTGGATTGAGGATTCTTTCAGCACTTGAAAACCGTTTTGCCACTTTTTTCTGGCTTCCATGGTTTCTGATGAGAAATAGGCTGTCATTCAACTCATTTTTCTCTTGTAGGTGAGGTGTTGCTTCTCTCCCACTTTCAGTTTCTTTCTTTCTCTTTCTTTCTTTTCCTTCCTTCCTTCCTTCCTTCCTCGTTCTTTCTTTCTCTTTCTTTCTCTCTCTCTCTCTCTTTTCTTCTTTCTTTCTTTCATTCTTTTTCTTTCTTTCTTTCTTCCTGTCTCAGAAGGTTGACAATTATGCGTCTTAGGGTCAATTTCTTTGGGTTTATTCTCTTTGGAGTTTGCTTAGTTTCATGAACCTGTAGGTTTTTGAGTACCTGTTTGGCTCCAGTCTCCTTTTCCTCTGCTTCTGAGATTCTAATGATGGAAAGAAGTTAAACCTTTTGTTCCTGTCCCACTGGTCCCTGAGGCTCTGCGTATTTATTTTTCAGCCCATTTTCTCTCTGTCGGTCAGACTGGGTAGCATCGATTGCTCCGTCTTCCAGCTCACTGATTCTTTCCTCTGCCCCCTCTATTCCATGGTTAAGCCTATCCAGTGACATTTTTATTTTGGTTATTTTATTTGATTATATTTTTCAGTTCTTAATTTTCCATTTGGTTCTTCTTTATATCTACTGTTTCTTTGTTGAGACTTGATTTTCTCATTTGTTTGATGCATGTTTGTACTCATTGAAGTATTTTTTTTTAATCATGGCTGCTTGAAAACCTTTGTTAGATAATTCTAACATCTGTTACCTCACTGTTAGCATCTTTTTCCCCTTCAGTTTGAGATGTCCTTGTTCTTGGTGTGATGAGTGATTTTTGATTGAAACTGGATACTTTTGTATTATTTAATGAGACTGGATCTTATTTAAACTTCTGTTTTAACTGGTTTTCTATGACACCACTCCAGCAGGGGGAGGGGTGCCGCCTCATTACTGAGGGGTGGAAGGAGAAGTCCAAACTCTCCACTTGGCCTCATCGTCACCCAAGGCCAGGAGCTCCTCATTACTGCTCGGAAGGGTGGGAGTTTGCCCCCTGCCCACCACCATGGTCTCAACTGACACTGCAGTGAAGGGTATGCTTGTTATTACTAGGCAGTGGTCAACGTCCTAACCCTCCACTAGGCCTCCTCTGACATACCCAGTGGGTAGGGGGAGAGGAGGCCCAGGTCCAGGTCCCCTGTGTTCTCTACTGACCCTGTGGGCTGGACGGGGACTGCCGACTGCCTGGGGGTGGGAGAATGAAAAGTCCCAGCGCCCTATGTGGCCTCCTCTCGCATCACCTCAAATACAGGAAAGAAAGGCGCCTGATGACAGCTTGTCAAGGGTGGAAGTCCCAGCTCCCCAGTCAGTCTTTGCTGGCAGGGCCAGTTTTCCCTGTGGTGTTTGGCCAGAGTGGATGAGTTATTGTCTAGTTTTCTGCCTTGTTAGACTGGGTTTTTCTGCATTCTTTGGCTAGAAAGAGCAGGTTTTCTCTTTTTTTAAAAATTTTTTATTCTTTTTGGCATTTCTGGGTTGCTGGCTTCTTTAGCTCCAAATCTGAGAATGTATGAGCAGGGCGGGGGAAAAAGACAGGAAACTTGCCATGATGTAGTTGTTCAGGCCCCTAGCCCATCTGACTTCTCTCCACCTTTCAGAGTCTTATGTTTGTTTTATATTGTAATACGCTGGGATTTTGTCACGCTTAAAGAAATAGGGAAAAGTGCATCTAGTCTATCTTCCCAGAAGCAGAAGTCCTGTAATTATTTAACATCCAAGAAGTTCAGACATAATGTTCATGGTTTCTGCTGCTAATTTCCTGGTTGAAACACTAAATATTAGGTTAGGTTCTTGAGATAATGAATTCTCTTGAGGTAGAAATGTGATTTAGCTAGCTTTTATTATACTGTGAAGTCTGACATGTAATTAAAAAAAAAAGGAAAAGCTTTTTCTTTTACTCTTCTCAAGAAGATACTGAAATCCAGAGACTAGACGAGAGAGGTTACATGGCAAACACGCAATAATTATCCTATGGATATTTACTGGATCGATGCCCCTGCGGAGTCATTCATTTCTGTAGAGCTCCTCCAGCCCCCGCCCTTCAATGAGGGGTCTGGCTCTTTAGCCACTGAGAAACAGGAGTTATGTTTAACACCTACGCTGTGCCAGGCACTTACTAGATGCTTTGTATATTTTTCTTCATTTTGTTAATCCTCTTAACCACTCTTTAGGTATCTTATTATAGTTATTTTCTAGGTGAGAAACTAAAGTTCACAGCTAAAGACCAGCAGGCCTAGGATTTCAACTCAGATCTGGCCAAGTCTAAAGCTTGTGCTCATATAAGGCTGACTCTTTTGGGTATACGTTATCTCCATTTTGGAGATAAGGAAACTGAGGTACAGGGATGTTTCTAGCACATTCTGAAAAATCTTTGAGATAAGCTATAAGAAGGCCAAGGCCTCATGGAGGGGACAGGAGATATACAGGGAACGGCTAATCATGCTGTGTCCCTAATGTCACAGGCCCCTTGCTCCCCAGGGAGACTTTATAGAAAGAAAAGCAGACTAACAGGACCACAGAGGCCAGCAGGGAATCACTACCAATGGCAGCCAGCTGTGGAGAAAGGACATATCCATCTTGCCTGTTTAATGGAATGAGTCTACCTTCTAAGGATCTGCTTCTCTTCCTCCCCAGCTGCCTCACCGACTCCCTCTTGAGCTGCCAACAGCATGAGGTTCCTCCCAGTGTGGGCCCACTCACGAGATCCATCCAGAGGGGTAGTTCTGTATGAGGAAGGGCCAGTGCCATATCCAAGGATCTTGTGGGGAAAGGGCAAAGGTACCTTCCTTCCCTGCCTTTCAGCTGGCAGAACAAAGTGTCGTCTCCAAAATGCCAGGGGAAACTGTACTTTTGCTTGGGCCTGGGAGGCTTGCAATAATGGTATCTAATTAGATTTTCTAGCAAAGAAATAACAATTACCAGACTCAAGAAGAAAACTCTGTATTTTCCTAAGCCAGAAAATGCTGTCATAATCTGAACTCAGCCAGAAAAAAAAAAAAAATCCAAAAAGTGATTTCATTCAGAGGGGAAAAAATGCCTAAAAGGGGAAAGTGACTGAATACTGGGAATCAGCCCCTGCAAAAGGAACAGGATACAGCCAGGGAGGGTCACAGGATACAGCAGGCCCATGTAAGCATCTGTATTGAAGAAACGACGCTTTCATGTGATGGGAGAGTAAGTCTATGTGGACAGAACCAACAGCTCTTTATTTTGTTTCATCAGTTTTATTGGTCGTATATCCAGAATTCATTATTTAAATCTTTCAAAATAACTAGATTTTACAACAATAGTTTATAATTCAGCTCTAAATGCACAAATACGTGACACAGGAAACCATTTTTACAAATACATATGTTTTCTTATAAGAATACTTTAATAAAATAAATCTCTATACATCATACAGCAAATTTTATGCAGTTTTTCCCCCCATTCAATCATCATTTCAAGATTTTCTATCACAGTATGTCCATCACATCCAATAAACCAAATTGCAGTTTGCTGCTGCTTCTCATTTTTAACTACTACTGAGATTCACACTGTTAAGAGTTTTTAGGCTTCTTTTCTAATCTTTCCTGATCTGAAAGAATTCACATATTTAGGTTAGAAGAGGTCACTTAAACAACACTCGTTCTAACTAGCACTTGTATCAGGTTCATCACTGTGCTTGGTGGATGATCTTGGTTTTCACGGAGGCTATGGCAGCTAGTAGTTTTACCCCCTCTGTATCAAGCAAAGGGGATAAATCCTTGCATTCTTAAGTTTCTAAACTGCAAAAACAAAACCCTAAAAACAGAGTTAAATACAAACATTAAGGGAGCTAAAACATTTGCTATTGATTAGAGAATGCTTTTAAATTCAAGGTCTCTCCCAGGTTGAAGAAGACATAAAAGAAATAAAGTATGGGAATATGGCAGTAGTTTTATAAAATACTGAAAAACTGAAAAAGATTAGTCACTTAGGTCAGTGGTGTATCACATCCAAAGTGCCAGAAGATACACATTCTATGGCTAGCTGAACTCACAATCTGACGTTTGTGTTATGCTGCGGCTTTGAAAAAGCTTAATCAATACTTACTTGCCCAAAGCAAGTGATCATTTAAGCCGGGGACTCTACAGAATACTGACCACGTTCACCTGAAGAAGCAGAACCCACAGGGGGAACATTTGGCATTAATTCCATTCCTTCACTGTTACTGAAAAGTGTGTCAACTTGGCAAAGCTTGTCTTACTTTTCAGGTAGCATGAATTAAAACCACGAGACTAGCAGTATTCTAAAGTCACGTTCCTGAGTACTCAGCTCCAATTATCCAATATTCTTAAAAAGATTCTTTAATCAAGCCCTTGTCTGAGAAGAGATTGAACAGTACTTGGGGACCACAAAATGTCCCATTTTGCTTCTCTTTTGTTTCTTCTGACTTCTTTTTCTCACACCAGTGTAACATTTGTTACATGTTTTTACCAAAATACTTCAGCAATAGTTGGACATGAGTTATTCTGCACTATCAAAAGTGTTCAATCACATTGTAATGGGTCACATTTGCATAATAACTAGGCGATGGTCAAATGTCTACTGCAGTGATTTTGCAAATTCAGCATAGTCGATGTATCCGTCATTGTTCTTGTCATCGTCTCTTAAAACACCATCTATTAAGTTAATCAGTTCCTCTTCGCTCATCGGTGGTGCTTGCTCACTCCCTCCCTACAAAATTCAAATTAGACAATGAGTTGGCACAGTTTACTAGACTCACTTAGCTAATTTCCAAAAAGTCCATGCTCATACGTGTCCAAAAACTCCGTCAGTGAGTATGTGGCTACTTGTAGGAATCCACAAATCCGATATCCGATATACAGTCAATTCATAATGATACAATTTAGAAATTATATTTGCCAGTTAAAAGAAAGATACGATCAGAGTTGGCCCTTGCTTATTTATGTTAAAAATTACTTTCAATCCTTTTCTGTTTACAAAAGACATACATGTTCACTGTAGAAAGACAGGTGTGGCTTACACAGAATTATGCGTTTCACAGATTCCATGACCCGCAACCCAACGTAGAGAAAAGCTCACAGCCTGGGCTCTCCCAAGGGTCAGCTCTGGGCACAATTTGCCCTGATAAAGTAAGGAGTCCACTCTGGGCTACAGCTGGGGTCAGAACAAGAGGAAGACGGTGCTGACAACCAGTAGAACCTGTTAGGATCTTTGACGGGAAGGTGCTTCTCCTGTTCCAGAGGCTCACCGTGCCAACTGCCAAGCTAATGCTGTTCACATCCTGTGCCGATTCTTCCTTTGGCACCTCTCCCATGTTCACCCTTTCTTCTCCTATAGCCACCATCACCCTCGCCTGCCTGAACCCTGAATCTGTTCTCCTTGATGGCAGACTCTCCTCACATCTATCCGAAGGCCCCTCCCACAGCAAAGATTTTCCCAAAACACTGCTCTAGTCCTGCCGCTCTCCCGTACAGAGCTGCCAGCACTCCCCACTGCCTTCAAAGGAAACCCAAACCTCCTCTCCTGGGCACCCAGTGTGATTGCATCCACCTCACCAGCTTTGCCTCTCCTCTGCTCTCCACACTGCAGTGTGGCAGAGCAGGAAAGGCATTAAATCTGAAGACATAAGATCTCAATTTCAGCCTCCTCCCCTCTAAAATCAGGTAACAGCAATGCTTGTCCCTGCCTACTCATAGGCTGTTGCAAAGATCAAGTGAGATCTCTAACCAACTTGAAAGTGCTTTGTAAACTGCTTTGTTTGCAGCAACATACACACCGTCAATTATTTCTGAGCTGCTCTGTCCCTTGGTTCGGATTCCCCACTCTTCTCAAATAAAATAACTTCTCCCCTGCTCTGTATTTTGAACATGGTCTGCAGTTTTGGGCACTGGTTTTTGAACTCTGGTGTGCAACAGAAATGCCTATAGCACTTGTGAAAGACACAAGGGCCTGGGGCTTCTGCCTCAGCAGGGCACCCTTTGCAAGAAGGACCATTAATAGGAAAAGAGACAGGACAGGAGAAAAAGGAGAAGCAGTAATACTGTTGCACGAGGACAGCACAGGCCATCAAGACTGGGGACTGAAGTCCCAAAGGGAGGCCCTTCTGGGCCGCTGCCCAGTGCGTCCCTGCCTGACCTACCTCCTTATGGACATGGGTGATGGCTGTGGAGAGCTCTAGGCCGTCAAGCAAGTTATTGCCGTCATAATCATGCATTTTGAAATAATGGAGCTGCAGTTCTTGTGGGGACATCTCTGCCTCTGGTTTGTTGATGACGCCTTCTAGGTGTTCCATGATATGCCTAGAAACCAACAGTTAGACTCAGACCACTTGACAAGGGCAGTGGGATCATGGCTAAGCCTTAAGGACGCTTAAAAGTTCAAGATCTTAAAATTCATCCATCACACAAAAATAAACAGATACAATGGCAGACCACACTCAAGGATGGCAGGTACAGGCAAGGCCATGAAAGGAGCAGGGAATAAAATCAAACACTGCATCTATTACGCTAGCAAGATTATGGGCATTTTTGCTCTTTATTACTAGGACGTTGTTATAATATTTTTGAGGCTTTTAATTAAAAAAATTTTTTAAGCAATTCAAGGATAACAGAGTATAAAATGTAAGGCTAACTGGCCCAAGACAAAAGCTGCAAATGATTCAGTGTTGGAATGTGCCAATAAAAAAAGAAAACGATCTTGTCAGAGTTAAGAAACCGTAGCTCCATTCTGGGTTCCACCACTACACTGTGTGTGCACGCGTGTGTGCCTGTGTGTGTGTCTGTCTGTCTGCAGTGAGAGACAGAATGAATTCGGGCAACTCATGTATCCCATTTGGGCCTCAAGACCATCTACTGCTGAAATGATGACAAAAAAGGAATACCTGACTTACAGGTGGATGTAAGGAATAAAAATCAACCTTGAAAAATGTCAAGGGGTAAAAATAGAAGGAAAAGAGACTGAGGGTGCCACAGAAGCTGGCTGCAGCTGCAGAGGATGGGGGGACCCCTGGCCCACAGCCCTGGCTGAATACGTACTCTTGGTCGTGCACTGTGTTCTTATCCAGGCCCACGCTGCCAGGATGGGAAGAGCCGACCCTGGGCTCCTCCGCCCTGGTACCTGGGGCACAAAAGGCCCAGAGAAGAGCGCATAGGAAGGGGGTTCTGAGCAGCCGCAGAGATCTCATGGTCACCGGTACCTGGGAGGTGGGGAACACAGAAGATGAAGGCAAGAACACCAGGGCTAAAACTCTTTCAAGACTCACCACAGGGTGCTACTGACAAACCTGATGAAGGAGCAAGGTTGGAAAAGAAAATGTTAATCTGGATCCAAGGCCGGCTCTGCCACTAGACCACTAGACTCGAGGTCCCCGTCACGCAAATGGGCAAGTCCATGACATTTCCTGAAGCACCTTCAGAATGCTAGGCAACTCACTGACGCTTAGACGCTTAAGGGGATGTGAAGATTATTCCTGCCTACAAGAAGCTTACAGTCTGGTGAGAGAAATACTTCCTACCGAGAGCACTAATAAAGGTAGAAAGTGAATTATACTGAAGACAGATAAACCCTCTAGGAGTACACAGAAAGAAATTTCCTCCAGGTGGGGGAAAATCAGAGAAAGCTGACGGACATCAGATGGGCCTGGATGGGTAAGTGTGCTGTGGACGTTCAGGGATTGAAGGACTAAGGGAATGGGGTCAGCAGAGTGGCAGGTGCAGCAGACAAGTGGGAAAGAACCTCCAAGTGCTCTGGCTAGCCTGGAAGCCGGAGGCTGTGAAGTAGGCAGAACAGTGAACAACAGGCTGAGCAGTTACTGGACACAACTTTCCGTGGTAAGCCAAGGGGGCTGAAGTTTCCTGAGGCAAAAGGGGAGCCACTGAGGATTTCTGAATGGAAGATGAGGTCAGAGCTTGTTTTCAGAACGGCTAATCTGGCCGCACAGCAGGGGGGTATTTAGTGGAGCAAAGGTAGTTGAGGGAGGGAAGGCAGAGGCCAGTACCTTAAGCACTGCAAAAGAGCATTGGAAAAGGGGGGTACATAGAAATTAGGGTTCCAGCAAATGGTCGTCAATAGGAAGACACAGTCAGCTCCAGCACAAGCTCCCTGAGGTCAGGAGTGCTTTGTTCCCATTAATATTCCCCACCAAGGCTCAGGCAGGGCTCTACTAACTGTTTATTAAACTGAAAGTCCCGGTCCTTTCTGGGGCTTGGGGACTGGCCTCAGAAAGGAAGGGAAGGACGGCCAGGAGACCTGCATACCAATACAAAGCCCTGACTTACACACTGGCTGCCCAAAAGGCAGCAGTGCAGATTCTGCTGGAAAACAAGGGCCATGATTGCTAAGGGGCCACTGCAGCCACAGCCCCAAACCTATGGCAGTAAAGAGAAGGCATAATGTGCTGGCCACGCCCTTACACATGCTACACACAGAGCTCCGCTCCGAGGCTGTGCCATTTCCACCGCCTGGACCTGGGATGGGAAACAGATGTGTTGCAGCCCCCTCACCCATCCTAAAAGGAAGGAGCCTGGAAAATGCCATCCCAACAAGGTTTAGGAAAACTTCCCAAACCCATTTTGCCTATCAGCAGTATAACCTCCCAAAGCCCCCTCCGTAAGGGGACAATAGTCACTGGGATGTATAACTTTTAGGGTGAAAAAGTGGTACTCTAGTCTTATTACTGAAGAGGGATACCATAATGCAATCTGTCAAAATTAAAAATAGGAAAAGATGTTCAATATATATGATTTATATCAAACAAAAAAGAACAGGCTGCAAAAGCCTGTAAAGAATAACTCTCTTTAAAAGTATCCAGGCCCTGAAGAGGCCGCTGCCACTGTGCCTGGTACCAGAAAACAAGGTTTCAAGTTACTCTCAGCAGTGACTGCACAGGTCGGAGCAGAATGGCTTGTTAGAGTTCTGGGACAGTAGGGATCAGAGACAGCAGCCAGTTTCTCCCAAGCCCTTCAGGCTCATATACTTTAGCAGCCTCTTTCTCCAACAAGCCTTCTTTAATTCAAAGTCTGACTTAGGAGTTCCTCCCCTATGCTCCTGAGTGCTTCCCTTCAGAAGGCTGACAACAGCTGTGAACGTGATCTTGAACAAGGCCTGACTACTGTCAGTGGCCCTCACTGGACTGGGCTCCCTGAGGGTGGGCACTGCCTCTACATTCCTAGCATCAGAGGGTGCCGGACACAGTCCTTAGGCTGTGTGTCATGGTCCTTGGGGGATATAGGGAATCTTACTTTCATATACATGCTGCCAAGTTTTGATGTCAATGGGCATTAAACTTTTTTTGGAGATATCCATCAGATAGTTGAGCAGAGGGATCACTAAACCCATGGAACCATTTCCTGTAAATACATGGTTTTAAACTTAGTATATTAAAGTTGGGGGGGGGGGATTCTATTCAAACACTAGAAGGTAACCAAGTGATTGGTAGTGTAGTAACTATGGGCCCAAATGATCCCTTCTTCAATGGAGGCAGAATAAAGGCCAAGAACCATTAATACTGAACATGTCTCATCTTGTTTTGCTGCGGCAGGCTTCTAACTACAGGCACACTTCGTTTTATAGCGCTTCACTTTATTGTGTTTTCATCAACACGGAGGCAAGACCCTCCACGAACAAAAAGATTATGACTCCCTGAAGGCTCAGATGATGTCTAGCATTTTTTTTTAGCAATAAAGAATTTTTAATTAAGGAATGTACACAGTTTCTTAGACGTGTTTTTGCACTTTGCATACTTTAGAGAGAATACCAGTATAGTGTACGCATAACTTTTATATGCACTGGGAAACCAAAAAATTCATGTGACACATTTGATTGCAAAATTTGCTTTACTGTGGTAGTCAGGAACTGAACCTGTAATATCTCTGAGGTTTGTCTGTTTTAGACCACAACAGAAGCCAAATCTATGGACACGGAAGAGAAACTCTAACTCCGAGCATTAATGAAAACAGAGAATTTGCCACCTAACACTTTAAACAGTCACATAAAAAAAGAAACATAAGCAATTCCCATCACCCCTTCGAAAAATTGCATCACCCATCGTCCAACCACTTAGCCCAAGGCCATGAGCAAACAGCCAGGAAGATAATCCCTAAAAGTCCCTGACCTCACTGGCCTTCTTTGAGAAAACATAAAGGTGAGGTTTGAGAAAACCCTGGAGGAGAGATTTCTGAAAGAGACTTCAGAATACAACTACGCTTTAAGACATCCTGCACAAGACGCAGCCTCAGTCCTGGGAGCAAAGCACCAGGCCATGGGCAGCAGTGAGCCTCCTGCGGGGCTGGGACTGGGCCAGGGTTCCCCTTGCTGCTCCAGTGTCCTCTTCCAGTCCCAGAGCATTTGCTCCCACTGGTTCCATCTGTCTGTCCTCCCTCTTCCTTCCAGGTCCACTTCAAACATCATCTCAGGGCTCTTCCAGCCAAGATCAATTGTTCCCTCCTCTGACCTCCGTCTGCAGCCTTTCACATGCATCTGGCCTTAAGATACTTAAGATA